>BSBM01000730.1:3357500-3518916 GCA_027924585.1 Larix kaempferi
CAACAAACTGGCTATCAGGATTGATCTCCACGCAGGGAGTATCAACTCGCCACTATGTCCTATTTTCTCAAAAACTGACAACACACTAGTCGGTTACATATTTTGCAAATACTAAAATACTTAATAGGCAAATTTTCTTCCCACTTCAGGACAACTTGTCCTCTTGCTAGCCACAACATGTGAACACACAATCACATTGATGACTTAGCATTGATGTTCCTACATCAATGAGGATGGGGACAATGATGATGAGGATGATGATGATGGGGATGATGATGATGATGACTAGGATGATGATGATGATGAAGATGATGAGGATGATGATGATGAGGATGTTGATGATGATGATGATGAGGATGAGGATGAGGGTGAGGATGATGATGATGATGATGATGATGATGATGATAATGATGATGAAGATGCTGGTGTGGACAATGATGATGATGATGATGATGGTGGTGGTGGTGGTGATCATGAAGATGGTGATCATGATAAAGATGATGATGATGGCGATGATGAAGATGATGATGATGACGATGATGAAGATGTTGATTAGGAAGAGGGAGATGACAGAATGAAAAATCACGCAACAAGGGAAATCTATTAGATACATAAGTATCCTTGTGGGTGTCATTGTCTCATTAGTTCAACAAAGATGATTAAGTAATATTGAAAGAAAATTACAAAAGGAATCTTGTGGAGATATATCTCTAGAAATTAAACTTAGCATCTTGGATAGGACCTATCAACTAACCATTTTTTCCTTTTACATTTATCATCATAATTAAAAAATGGAAATGGCTTTAAGAAGGTTCTTATGGAGATGAAAATGAGGAAAAAATATCTATGTTCGATTGTTTGGAAAATTCATGCTTCCTTAAAGACAACGTTGCTTGGGAAATATGTACTCTTTATGAAGATAAAGGAGACCTATGTTTCATTGATATACATTTTGGAGGAAAATATTGGCATTGGATTGGATTGTAAGAGCCACATATGGATGGTGATGATAATGATGATGATGATGAGGATGGGGATGAGGATGAGGATGAGGATGATGATGATGATGATGATGATGATGATGAAGATGTTGATGATGATTATGAGGACGACGATGACGACGATGATGAAGATGATGATTGATGATGGTGGTGGTGATGAAGATGATGATTGATGATGGTGGTGGTGATGAAGATGGTCATCATGGTGAAGATGATGATGATGATGATGATGATGAAGATGATGATGGTGATGATGATCAAGATGTTGATTAGGAAGAGGGAGATGATAAATGACAATGATGATGATGATGATGATGATGATGATGATGATGATGATGATGATGAAGAAGATGATGATGATGATGATGATAATGATGATGATGATGATGATCAATGATGGTGGCGGTGATGATGACGACATCGATGATGATGATGATGATGAGGATGAGGATGAGGACGATGATGATGATGATGATGAGGATGAGGATGAGGACGATGATGATGAGGATGATGATGATGATGATGGTGATGATGAATAGGATGAGGATGATGAAGATGATGATTATGATTATCATGATGATGATTATGATGAGGATGATGTTGATGATGATGATGATGATGATGATGATGAAGATGAAGATGATGATGATGGTGATGGTGATGATGATGATGTCGATGAAGATGATGATGATGATGAAGATGTGATGACAAGATATTTACCTTGGTCTTCACTAAATTCTTATGAGCTTGGCCAACATTATAATAGAATGGTTATGTTGAGTGATTATTCACTCCTATAAAGAATGCACTTTATAGAACTACCAAACTGCTCAGTTAGGATCTTCCTCTTTTAAGACACCGAACTAGGTCCATAAGTCTTGATTCTTCATGTGCACAAATCTAAGAATAGGAGGCTTCACAAGGCCCAAAAAGTTGTATTTTTTTTCACTACTTCCTCAAATCATATTGAATTGTCAGATTAGTCCTTGGAATGGGTGTTAGGAGCAATCCTTAATTTTTCACTCAATTGAATGCTCCCCCTATCATGTAGACGTCTTCATTTACTGGGCTCCCCCTAAAATTGTGATGATGAAGATGATCATGAATATGATGACGATGATGATAATGAAAATGATGACGACGATGATGATGAAGATGATGATCATGATAATGGAGATGATGATGATGATGATGGTGATGATGAATATGATGATGAAGATGAAGATGCTGATAATGATGATGATGGTGATAATGAAGATGGTGATGATGAAGATGGTGATGATGGTAAGGAAGAAGATGATGATGATGAAGATCATGATGACGATGATGATGACGACGACGATGATGATGATTGTGAAGATGATGATGATGATGATAATGAGGATGACAATCATCGTCGTTGTTGTCGTCATCACCATCATCTTCCTGATATTCATGATCATCATCATCACCATATTCGTTTTCAAAGGGACTTATGTATAGAATCTCACTATAAGCAATGCAACCAATACAAATTATGATAAAATCATAGTTAAATTAAATTAAATTACAAAATTAAAAACATAGAGTTGTTTAACTAAAATTAATTTAAAATGCAACAAAACATAAAATATCCAAATAGAAAAAAACCCAAAATAAACTAAACAAAAAAATAAATATGCAAATAAAAAACAAAACAAAATACAAAATATAATATATGCAAATAAAAATACAAAAAAATAGAGAAGGAAAAAACTCCCGTGCACTAGCTCATTAGCAGCATCCAGAGCAAAACAACAAAGAACAAGTTCACTCACATGCACTAGTTCATTAGCAACATCCACAGAACTGGTAATTTGATGAGCAGAGCAGTGGTAAATCGAGGAGCAGGGAATACCAGTCTAAAGGATACCGACGTTCCCAGGGGAGGAAATCCGGTGGCAGTCCATAGGATAACAAAGGGCCCAATGAATTTGGTAAGCCCATTAACCCTGGCAGCGTAGTGATGCAGGCCTTGGGGAAATCCAATGGACCTTTGCGCTCTGCACATGAATCCTCTACCCATTTCTTATAGAAATCAACTTATTCGAGCATCTATTAGGATTTAAACAGGAATTCACCCCCAATCAAACTATACCCGTGAAGTCTGTAAATGATTTAGATACATATTCTTTGTGTATTTGTATTGTTCAACAATACTTGCATAAATTTCAGGCATTTAATTAGAAATTCACATACCCAGTAAAGAAATCAAAATTTCCTGACAACAATTCATCTATTCAAACAAAACATATACATATATACCATAATCACTTTGTTTCTTCATAAAATATCTTACAAAGCTTTGAAATTCAATAACGGATCGATTCTCAGTAATAGATGCCACAAATTTGTTTCTATTTTCTCCAGACAACTAATAGGCACCGAGCCCTCTTCTCTAATCCTTCTCTTGAGTTGCTAAAACCCTCCACTTTACTCAAGCTCTGCGAGCTATCCAAAGAAAAAACTTTTGTGAATTGTCTCCAATCTATGCAAGCTATTCCCCCAAGCTTTGTGAGCTGTACCATGTTTTTGCAAGCTATCAAGCTATTGAGCTACTCTCAACTCTCCAACCTACTCGAGCTGCCCTTCCCATAAACCCTGATTTTCTTTAAACACAAATAAAATTCTCTTTAAGATCCATGAAGATAGGATTGAGACTTATGACTCATCTACTGACACACTAACTGATTGCTAAAATTACTCAATAGACTAACCAACCCTACCCTAACTATTACACTTGGAAAGGATCAAATCCTTCTCCACTTTATTCAATATTTTATGAAAATAAGAAATTTTAAATGAGACTCCAAGTCTCTTCTAGAAGATCACACTTGTCTTTATGAAGTCACAGATGACTTCATCCTTTGAGCCTGTGCTCCTGCATCACGTAGGAATTTGGGAAAAATCACACGATTTTGAATGTTTCCACACTAAATACGGACGTTTCACTATTTACTTCGTTCTTTTTCTGAGAGTTTATATGAAATATAGGCCGTATTTGAGGGATAAAATGACCCATGACGGGCATTTTCCCATCAAATGCCATCCCTGAACCCATCCATCGTTCATTTGATAGAGAACGGGCCTGAACCTTACCATCACGACCAAACAAATTCGGGATTTCCGTGTTGCAGAACACCGTAGAAATGGTAAGAAAATAGTATTGGGTAGTGTAAGAAGATTCAGGGTTGTGATAAGATGATTCAGGATCCAACATCACCCTATCCGCGTCCATGTGCAAAACCACTCAAAACTACCTAAAATTGGTCTAAATTTGGTGACATTTCGCCGTGTTATCCTATTTAAAAAAAATTAGGCATGGAGCAAGGGAAAAATTCACCAATTTTTGTGAGTTTTCTTGCATGGAGAGAGGGGAAATGATGTCTAGAATACTCCCCCTCCACCAAGGTTGATTCTTATCATTTAAACCCTCTCCCCATATCTAAAATCACTAACAAAATGTTCCAAATTTGTCCAAATCCTTTACAATTTCAAACATGCATGGTAGAGAGATGGAGTCATACCCAATGCTATTCCACCTCATTTCATGCTTGATATTAAAAAAATGGTGTGTTTTTTCGCAAAATTGACCAAATCTAGCCCAATTTTGGACAATTTTGTGCATGGGCCCACTTTCCCTCCATGTATGAAATTGCATGAAATTTGGAAAAAATGGGCAAAAGATGGCCAAATTTGGTGTAAGTTGAAGCATTCTAAGCTATTCTAAGGTGCCATATTATAGGGGTTTCTAACTGTTTAACATTGTATACCAAGAAAGCATACTGACCCCCCAACCAATCAACCAATATGTTATTGGAAGACACCACTTTCATGTGGTTGTGTCCGTTGGTATAAGGGTGCAAAAAAGAAAATGGGTAATACATTTGCTTGTTGACGATTAAATTTGTAAAAAAATTTGTTCATTCAACTTCAAGCAATCAAAATCATATCTACATTGAGAATTTCACTTTGAAGCAAAAATAAGTTTTGTAGAGAATTATGTTACTCCATACTCATTTTTCTTTTATGGACACGATGTTATAAATTTCATGTGTATTAACTGCATGCACCTAAAATTTTTGGCAAGGATAATGAGTGAGTAATACACATGGCCACCTAGTTTTTAGATATAATTATTCATTTTAGGGAGAACTATGTGTTAGATTTTGGGATTACTCCAAAAGTGTTCTCACCTCGGTAGACGAGCAATAGGTATCCTATTCCCTTGTGATGCTTCATGGTCATATCAATGTAACGGTTTGGGTGGAAGCTTGGCCTCGGTTAGTGTGTTGACATGATACCCTTAGGAGATTGTTACCTAATCAACATGTTGATAAACTCATTGGGTGCACAAATGGGGGAGTCGATTACTTGATCAAGGGAGGTACTTACCTAGGAGAAGGAGCATTGGGAACTTAACCCTTAGAGCTTGGGACCTACATGCCTTGCAGGTTGGAAACTTGATTTGATGATGCTTGGGTTGAGGAGGGTAATTCATGGAGATTGGTGATGGAACAAGGACCTATGTTGAAGAGGAGAGTTGGACCTTTGTGACCACATTTTCATACAATAGAGTACCATTGCACACATGTAGCACATAGTTAGAGAAGGAGTACCTTGCATGAGGAAACTTGCATATCAAACCACTATGGAAGAGGGAGTGTTAGACTAACGTCGCCGAGTTTTGGTGGGCAATCCATGAATGAAGCAATATGACTACCTCCCATTCCAAATTGAATCCCCAATGTGATCTTTATGAGGGGGAACCCCATACCTCTTTGCATGCATTAACTAGTCAAGTGGACCAAGAAACACACTTCTATATCGTGTTGTGAACAAATTCCAAATCAAATCAAATTGTGTCTTATACTTAAAAATAATTCAAATATAAATAAATCTAAAAGAAATTACACCTTTGAGAGAAAAATAGCTTTTGATAAAGTTTTTGGGAAGAAATAACTTTTGATATTAAAACATTACAAGTAAATATATTTGCAAGCTAAATTATATCAGCTTGGTAACTTATATTCTTGTTTTATCGAGTGTAGGTACCACCAAATAGGTATCTGTCAGATCTATCTTCCTCGAGTGATGATGAATATATACTTGGAGAGGTTGGAAGTGGCGCGTGTTCTACTAGATCTACCGGTTCTGTATCAACTAGATCTAAAAAGGTAAGGAAAGATTTCATAGACGCATACAATATTTTATTGCCAACGGAGGGTCATGTAATTATGATGCTAGAGCATAGGTGACATTGAGTTTCCCTTGAGGTATAGACATCTAGTGCAACGATGGGTAACTAATAAGCTACCTCAAGTGGACACAGATTTCTTCATCAATGGGAGGATGTATCGCATTACTCTTTTGTCCTTACATGGATTGGGGCTATTTTCCATGGATGGCATAAAGGTCGACTATGGCACTGTAACTGAATTGATGGAGTATGTCGGACCATTATACAGATACAATAATTGGTTGATCTTGTCCAATATACTCGAAGTATGTGGAGATACGGAGTTGCCGCAAATTATATACAACTAGCAGAAAAAAAATAAAAACAAAGGGGCGACTATGTATATTGATGGGAGACCAAAAAGCATCTGGAAAGGTTGTTGGCTTTATAAATAGTACATGACTAGTGATGACAACTAAGCAACCGAATTGCGAATTTGAGGGATGTGAAGAACATCGCATATTTGTAATGTGCAACAAAAACAATACTTCCAGGTGAAGAGTTGTTGATTGATTACAACTTAAATCGAATAGATGTTGCTTCCACAGTCTAGGGTAACCGTCGAAGGTCACACGCTATGCCTCATCAAGTAAATGCTAAATATAGTAACTAAACATGACTACAATAACTAAATGTTTTGATTTTTTCTATTAACATTCAATTTCCACTATTGACATTCGCTTTTTTCGTGCTTATTATGAATATTTCCATGTGATAACATGCTTATTGCATTGTTATGCTTATCTCATTTTTTTTTATGTTGCAATTATTGACTCAACTTTGATTGATTGATTTATTTTGTTAGGGTGGCAGTAGTGGAAAGCCACATGCTGCTTCCATGGTCCAGGGTGACCCTGGAAGGTCATAATCTATGCCTCGTGGGGTAAATGTTAAATATGGTAAATAAATATGACTACAATAAAAAATGTTTCGATTTTTTCAGTTAACATTCGATTTTCACTGTTACCATTCACTTTTTTCGTGCTTTATGGCACTTTGAGCTCTATTTTGGCACGGCCAATCTAGAGTTTTTAGGAACACTTGTTTATGATGTCAAGGGTTGGAAGGTTGTCTCTGCTTGCGATTGGGTCTACTTGCAACACTAGACATGTCCTTACTTAGAGTTAGCACTGTCCTTTATGACGGTTTCTACATCAATTTTGGTTCTCCCACCTTCATGCATGTGAGTCCACACTGATGTTTGCTATGGCTGTGTTTTTTGCTGCGTTGACGGTCTTTGTCTATTTTAAGGGATACTTGGTGTGCTAATTGATTTTTTGGGGTTTTTCTTTACTGTGCCATACTTCTTTGTTAGGAACCCATGTCTTTACTTTGTTAGTATATTGTTGTTGGACACATATGATTTGTAAGTCGTCCCATAGTATTTGTTGATCCATAGTTTGTGTTATTGTTGTTGGTGCATATGCTTTGTAAGTCGCCCGTAGTATTGTTGATCCATAGTTTGTAGTGGCCCATGGTTTTGACCCATAGTATTGGCACCTAGACTTAGTATATAAGTGTGTGTTGAGGCCTATGAAGGCACCGTGAAGTTATTTTGTATTGAGATTGCTCAAAGGAGGTTGCCCTCTCGAAGTAGCCTGCGATAAATAAAAGTATTATGTGATCTGATATATTGTGTATTTTCGTCAATTAATTGTTGCAGGTTCTTCACCTCTGGTATCAGAGCACTTTCTTGGGCTCGCTGGGTGAAATTTCTGTCAATTTTTTTTTTTTCGCATCTGTTGCAGGTTCAGATTTGGGAATAATCCCTATCCGCTTAAATGTGGGATGTACTTGGGCATAAGCCCTAAAATGCATTGTGAGGAGTACCACAGGAACCCCGAAGTAGCTGTCTTATTAAGAGGACCTGCCAGTGAAAAAGGCAATGGTCCCTACCTGATTGACTAGTTCCCACCTGTGAGGTAAACCAAGAGCTGTCGTTTGTGGCAAAGCGGTTATTAGTTTTACCTGAGCCGTGAAGTGAGGGGTACTGCCCCAATACGCAAGCCGTCAGACAGCATTGGTGGCCGAGTGAAACCCCTGAGCTGTTAGGAAGCCACACATACCTGGGGTCCATATCTATTTTCAGCTGAACTGTTGCCGATCACTGCTGCGCTGTTTTAGATCCAGCTGTTCAGATCCATTCTGAAAGCCATTCCAAATCCATTTGTTTCAGATCTAGCCATTCAGATCCATTCTGAAAGCCATTCAAGATCCAGCCGTTTCAGATCTATTTCAGATCCAGCCATTTTCAATCCCTTCGTTTCCGCTCACTTCCGGGCCGTTGCAGATCTATCTGTTTCAGATCCCTTCCGAGTCGTAGCCGCTCCATATCTCCCTTTTTTTCACTCTGTTTCCCTTGAAACTTCCCGGGAACCCTTGTACTCCCATTCTGCATATTTCATTCCCAAGAATCCTATCCCCAATTCCAATTCCCAAAGCCCGAAATCCCACATTTGTCTATTTTTAGGGTTTGCCACAACTTCCTCAGATTTCAACCAATCACCTTCAAATTTTACCATAGAGTTCCTTTCCTAATTCTGCTTCTTTGTCCCTCTCTACCAAATTTTCCCATTCTTTCACCCCGCTTCTGAAATCCTCCTTTTCTGCTTCCTTGTCCATTCGACAGTGTCCAAAACCTAGTCAAACCCCAATTACCCTTCAGATTTTTTCCCAAATCCAGATTTTCCTTTACCGAAACAGTTTCTGTTTTTGTTTTTCTACCCAGTCAACAAAAAAAAAAAAACTGTTGGTTATGGTTGTCACCCGCGCAGGAGAAAAAACCATGGAAGAAGCACTTGCAGCCATCCAAGCCAAACTCCAGGATATGGATGAAACATTTCTCGGCCTCCATCTTGAACATTTAGCCATGAACAACAAACAATAGTCCGAGTCTTCATTAGACAATGGGTTCTCTTCTTCCAGCAATTTCTATGGTCCGAAGCTTGACTTTCCTCGCTTCAATGGTACTGATCCAACTGGATGGATCTATCCTGCAGAACAATATTTCAGTCTGCATAATACTTTTGATGTCAACAAAGTTCCACTTGCATCCTTTCATTTGGAACAGGAAGCTCTTCAATGGTACCATTGGTACATCAAGGCTCATGAAGAGCCAAAATGGCCAGACTTTTGCTAGCTCCTTTTGCAACGATTTGGTCCTAGTGCTTTTGATGACTTCACAGGAGCCATCACTAAACTTCGCCAAATTGGCAATGTGAGAGAGTATCAAACCGAATTTGAGAAACTAGCCAACCACACTGAAGGATTGTCTGATGACTTTTACTGGAGTTGTTTTATCAGTGGTCTAAAGGATGCCATCCGCTCTGAGGTCAAAATGTTCTGTCCCAACACAATGATGGAAGCCTTGGGATTGGCTAAGTTGGTAGAAGACAAGATTGCAGCCCAACAACGCTCCAAGCCCACTTTTGTTCCCTTCCAAAATATGGCTTCTCAACGACCACCCATACCGCAGGCTCCTTGACCAACTCCTATCAAGCATTTGTCTGAAACAGAGATGCAAGCACGTAGAGAAAAGGGGCTTTGCTATAATTGTGATGAGAAATTCACTCGGGGACATAGATGTGTTTAGCAAAATCTCTATCTCTTGGATGTGGATTCTCTGACTGCCTCTGAAATTGGTGACGAAGATCCAGATATAGTGGATGCTCAGGTCGACATTCAGGAACCGCCTATTGACCCTCTGTCTTAGGATGACCAGCCATAGATATCTCTCCATGCTTTAGCTGGAATCACCAGCCCCCAAACAATGCAGGTTAGGGGTTACTTCAAGAAGCTTCCTCTTACAATACTCATTGATTCTAGTAGCACTCATAATTTCATTGACCCTCGGATCACCAAACAAGCTGATTGTTTTATCCATCCTTGCTCCAACTTTGAAGTCATGGTTGCTAATGGGGGCACCTTACCTTGCAAAGGGAAGTGTCGAAATTTACGTATCTCTATGGGAGATCATACCTTGCGCTCTAAGATGTTTTCCTTGACCTTAGGCGGATGTGATGTGGTTTTGGGAGCTCAATGGCTATGCACACTTGGCCCTATCTTATGGGATTTTGTTGAACTTTGGATGCAGTTTTCCCTCAATGAAAAAAAACACACATTGAAAGGATTACAACCAAGGTCTCTCAGCATCATCAGTTCACATCGCATGGAAAAAATCCTCAAGAATAATTCACATGGTGTCATCTCTCAGATCCATTCCATTCAGATGTAACCATCAGCGGTCTCCACTACTCCTTTGGATCTACAACAAATTCTGGATCGATATACAGGTGTCTTTGCTGAACCAGTGGGATTGCCACCTTCAAGGCCAGAAGACCATCGTATTCAATTCCTTCCTGGAAGCGTTCCTCCCAACATCAGGACCTATCGCTACCCATTTCACCAAAAAAATAGAGATTGAAATGCTCATTCGGGACTTATTGAAGCAAGGTATTATTCTCCCAAGCACTAGTTCCTTTTCTTCTCCAGTTCTTCTTGTTCGCAAAAAAGATGGGTCATGGCACCTTTGCATTGAATTCCGAGCACTTAATCACCTCACCATCAAGGATAAGTTTCCAATTCCTGTTGTTGATGAGCTTATTGATGAGCTTCAAGGGGTTCAATTTTTCTCCAAGTTGGATCTTCATTCCGGGTATCATCAAATTCGGGTTCATGAGGATGATATCCTTAAAACCGCTTTTCGCACACATGATAGCCACTATGAGTTTTTGGTCATGCCCTTTGGCCTCACTAATGCTCCTTCCACATTCCAGGCCTTAATGAATCAAATATTTCGGTCCTACTTGTGGAAATTCATTCTAGTATTCTTTGATGATATCCTCATCTACAGTAAAACATGGGTTGACTATCTCCACCATATGGATCTTGTCATGCAACTTTTCTCTGACCATCATCTCCATGCCAAACAGTCTAAATGTGTTTTTGGACAAAAGGAATTTGAGTATCTCGGGCACATTATCTCAGCACAAGGGGTTTGCGTGGATCCTGCCAAAATCGATGCCATGAACAATTGGCCGCATCCTCAGACACTTAAGAGCCTTTGTGGTTTTTTGGGGTTGACTGGCTACTACAGCAAGTTTGTCAAGGATTATGGGAAGATTGTAGCTCCATTAACTGCTCTATTGAAAAAGGATGCTTTTACATGGACACATGCTACTCAGTGTGCATTTGAAAAGCTGAAACAAGTTATGTGTACTACACCTATTCTAGCTATGCCCGATATTTCCAAGCCCTTCACGATTGAGAGTGATGCTTGCGGCAATGGACTTCGTGCTGTTCTCCTTCAAGATGAACACCCCATTGCGTTCACCAGCAAAGCCCTTTCAGGTAAGAATTTAGCTGCCTCTACATATGAGAAGGAAATGATGGCTATTTTGCACGCCGACAGAAGTGGCGACCATACCTATTAGGGAATCATTTCTGGATCAAGACTGATAACCAGAGTCTGAAATATTTCTTGGAACAGCGTGTCTCCTCCCCAGCACAACAGAAATGGGTTAGCAAACTCATGGGTTATGACTATGAGATCACTTACAAGAAGGTTAAGGACAATATTGTGGCAGATGCTCTTTCTCGCACATTTGATGCTTAAGGTTCTCTTTCAGCTATTTCTATGCCTGTTCCAAATTGGTTGCAATCTGTTCAACAGGGTTATGTCAATGACTCTTCCTTATCTCAAATCATCCAACGCTTGACCAACAACCCTTCTGCTGTACCACATTACTCTTGGGATGGTGCTTCCCTGAGATACAAGGGTCGTCTGGTGGTTCCCCAGAGCACAAATCTTCAACAGGCTGTCTTCTATGAACTCCATGCTTCTCCATCGGCAGGGCACTCTGGGTCACTCAAAACGTATGAACGGGCATGGCGTAACTTCTTTTGGTAGGGCATGAAAAGGACAATTCAACAGATGGTGGCTAAATGTGATACCTGCCAGCTCAATAAGGGTGAAACGACACTCGTCCAAGATTGCTCGAACCCTTGCCCATACCTACACGAATTTGGACAGATATTTCTATGGATTTCATTGAAGGGCTCCCTAAATATGGCGGGAAGACAGTGATTGTCATTGTGGTTGATCGCCTCTCCAAATATAGTCAATTTTTTTCTCTCAGCCTTCCCTATACAACCTCCTCAGTACCTCAAATTTCCCTGGACTAGATCTTTCATCTTCATGGCATCCCTTCTTCCATTGTCCCGGATCGTGATGTGACTTTCACCAGTCATTTTTGGACAGAACTATTTCGCCACACTGGCACCAAACTGAAGATGAGTTCAAGGTATCACCCACAAACAGATGGTCAGACTGAAATTATCAATAAATGCTTGGAAACTTATCTTCGTTGCTTCACCTCTGAACAACAACATCAATGGGAAAAGTGGCTCCCTCTCGCTGAATGGTGGTACAATACCTCTTACCACACTGCCTCTAAAATGACCCCATATGAAGTAGTCTATGGTCAGGCACCTCCAGTTTTTCTTCCATACACCCCCAGCAGTTCACCAGTTCAGGAAGTTGACATGGTCCTTCGAAACCGCGATCAGATTCTTCACATTTTGTGGGACAATCTTCACATGGCAAGAAATCGCATGAAGCAACAAGCTGATCAACACCGTTCTGAGCACACTTTTCAAGCAGGTGATATGGTTATTCTTCATCTCCAGCCGTACAAGCAATCCTCCCTGAAACTCAAAGGGCATCATAAGCTTGCTCCAAATTTCTATGTGCCATATCAGATTCTTCAAAAGGTTGGGTCCGTTGCTTATAAATTGGAACTTCCTCCTTCTTCCCGCATTCATCCAGTATTTCATGTCTCTTGTCTGAAGAAAGTTCTTGGCACCAACATCAATGGACAAACTATTTTACCTGAACTGGATAATGAAGGATCCATCCTTTTGGAGCCGGAGGCCGTCCTCAATTAGCGCACTCGACAGCTTCGCTCTCGCTCTATCACAGAGGTCTTAATTCAGTGGCACAGCATGCAACCAGAGGATGCTACATGGAAACCACTCCTTCAGATTCAACAACAATTTCCACATCTAAAGCTTTGAGGACAAAGCTTTTTTTTAAGGGGGAGTGGATGTTAGTAACCCATGTCTTTACTTTGTTAGTATATTGTTGTTGCACGCATATGCTTTGTAAGTCGTCCTGTAGTATTTGTTGATCCATAGTTTGTGTTATTGTTGTTGGCGCATATGCTTTGTAAGTCGCCCGTAGTATTGTTGATCCATAGTTTGTAGTGGCCCATGGTTTTGACCCATAGTATTGGCACGTAGACTTAGTATATAAGTGTGTGTTGAGGCCTATGAAGGCACCGTGAAGTTATTTTGTATTAAGCTTGCTCAAAGGAGGTCTCCCCCTTGAAGTGGCCTGCGATAAATAAAATTATTATGTGATATGATATATTGTGTATTTTCGTCAATTAATTGTTGCAGGTTCTTCACACTCTTTGAGTAGTTGGTTCTTCTGTTGTACTTGTATGTTCTCCTTATAAACATTTATGGTCTCTATCTCTCAGCTATGTTTATGCCCTTTACTAAGTGCCAATTTTTTCTAGTTATTGACTTGCCTGTGAGAGGAAAGATTTGATCTGAAAGTTAAAATCTAAGTACAAGGAAGGTTCTTCCCATCAGGTAAGTCGTCAAATATGATTTTGACATGTTTGTTATGCGATTTTGCTCTGTTGTTTGTTGTTTAATGGCGCATACAATATTTAATGGTATTCTTGCAGCATGGTATGTATTGGTAAGTGGTAGTTATATGATTCCTTATTATTGGTTTCTAATTTTTCAGGTGCTAAGGAATTTGTATATATAAACACTAAGGTTCCCACACTCTTCATCAATGTACAACACTTCATTCATGGGTGCTCCATTTCAACACATAGTTTTCATCTATTTCAACTTTAACACAAGGACCTCTTAGCCCTTGGGAGTATTAAGGTTGAAATAGATGAACATTATGTTTTGATGGAGTAGTTGAAAGAGATGAACATTGTGTTTTAATGGAGTAGTTGAAAGAGATGAAAATTATGTTTTAATGTTACAACTGTGCTATCTTGGTTCACTAATTTTGTTGGTGCAAGTGTGATTCCATGTTTGGTTTCCCCTTGGTTGGGTATTTTGAAAGTCGGATTCCAACAGAACCTAAATGAGGATGAGAGGATCACATCTTCCAAGTTGAACCCTTCCTATATAGCGATGATAAAGTTTAAGTTGTTGCATGGCACATATGTGGACCACATATCTTTGAGAGAGAGTCTTGTTATGTTATGTTGAATTTGTGGTTAGCCCACTTGTTATGTTATGTTGACTTTGTGATTATACCACTTGTTATGTTATGTTTATGGTTACCCCACTTGTTATGTTATGTTGAATTTGTTATGTTGACTTTGTTGTTATCCCACTTGTTCTGTTATGTTTGTGGTTATCCATGTTTGTGTGTTGACTTGTGGTTAGATTTTTCGTTGACCCTTCATTTATCTTGATGGACACAATGGCACATTGACCGAAAGGCACCATATGCAAGAGTTTCTAGGACTCTTCCAAGGTTATCATATGAATTTCAATCAAGATGAATCTAGATGTTTTCCATGGACTTCAATCCCATCATCAATTGGTAACATGGACCATCACCAAGGGTTCCATGGCCCCATCAAACCACAAATGACCACAGAATGGGTCATTTGACCCATTTTGTGTTCCAATGCCCATATCAATCCATGTCATCAATATTTGTTACTTCTTGTCATATCATCATCCTTTATCTTACCTTTGTCATTAATTATTTGTCGTCAATGACAACCTTGCTCATCAATATCCCCCTTGTTCATTTATGGAAACCTTTTCAAGCACTCTCCCCCTTTGACATTAATGACAAAGGGTCAAAGACTTGTCCATCAAGGACTTCACAATGCCCAAAAAAAAAAAAGATTTTTGATTGCTTCTTTATTTGACTGCTCCCCCTGTCTGATATGCTGCTATACTTGTACTGAAATTGGCTTCCCTTTGTTTCTTGGATTTCCCCGAGAAATTGCTTCTTACTGTCACAGAAGTACATTTTGACTAAGTAATATACTCCCCCTATGTCTGAGCATTTATCAAAAATATGTTGCTCAATCAGTGTCTACACCTTTTATCAATTAGCACTCTAGTTCTGGCTACTTTTGTCTTTGTCTGAAGCCTTCTGTGATGCACCTACAACAATTAATTAATACGAATATGCGAAATAGCAGAAATGAAAGAACTCATAATCACTTTTATATTGATCACAGGCCACTTTGAGGGGGCAACCTCCTATGAGCAAGCTCAATACAAATAACTTCACGGTGCCTTCATAGGTCTCAACACACACTTATATACTAATTCTAGGCGCCAATAATACTATGGGTCGAAACCATGGGCCGTTACAAACTATGGATCAACAATACTACGGGCGACTTACAAAGCATATGCGCCAACAACAATAACAAAAACTATTGATCAACAAATACTACGGGACGACTTACAAAGCATATGCGTCCAACAACAACATACTAACAAAGTAAAGACATGGGTTCCTAACATCCCCTCCCCCTTAAAAAAAGCTTTGTCCTCAAAGATTTAGATGTGGAAATTGTTGTTGAATCTGGAGGAGTGGTGCCCATGTAGCATCCTCTGGTTGCATGCCGTGCCACTGAATTAAGACCTCTGTGATAGAGCGAGAGCGAAGCTGACGCGTGCGTCGATTGAGGATGGCCTCTGGCTCCAAAAGGATGGATCCTTCATTATCCATTTTGGGTAAAATCTTTGCCCACTGATGTTGGTGCCAAGAACTTTCTTCAGACAAGAGACATGAAAGACTGGATGAATGCGGGAAGAAGGAGGAAGTTCCAATTTATAAGCAACGGACCCAATCTTCTGAAGAATCCGATATTGCCCATAGAACTTTGGAGCGAGCTTATGATTCCCTTTGAGTCTCAAGGAGGATTGTTTGTACGGCTAGAGACGAAGAAAAACCATATCGCTGACTTGAAAAGTGCGCTCAGAACGGTGATGATCAGCTTGTTGCTTCATGCGACTTCTTGCCATGTGAAGATTGTCCCGCAAAATGCCAAGAATCTGATCGCGGTTTTGAAGGACCGTGTCAACTTCTTGAATTGGTGAACTGTTGGGGGTGTATGAAAGAAGAGCTGGAGGTGCTTGGCCATAGACTGCTTCATATGGGGTCATTTTAGAGGCGGTGTGGTAAGAGGTATTATACCACCATTCAGCAAGAGGAAGCCACTTTGCCCACTGATGTTGTTGTTCCGAGGTGAAGCAACGAAGATAAGTTTCCAAGCATTTATTGATAATTTCAGTCTGACCATCTGTTTGTGGGTGATACCCTGAACTCATCTTCAGTTTGGTGCCAGTGTGGTGAAATTGTTCTGTCCAAAAATGACTGGTGAAAGTCGCATCACGATCTGAGACAATGGAAGAAGGGATGCCATGAAGACAAAAGATCTGGTCCAGGAAAATTTAAGCAACGGAGGAGGCTGTATAGGGATGGCTGAGAGCACAAAAATGACTATATTTGGAGAGGCGATCAACCACAACGAGAATCACTGTCTTCTCGCCAGATTTAGGGATCCCTTCAATGAAATCCATAGAAATATCTGTCCAAATCCGTGTAGGTATGGGCAAGGGTTCAAGCAATCCTGGAAGGAGTGTTGTTTCACCCTTATTGCGCTGGCAGGTATCACATTCGGCCACCATCTATTGAATTGTCCTTTTCATGCCCTGCCAAAAGAATTTACGCCATGCTCGTTCATACGTTTTGAGGAACCCAGAGTGCCCTGCCGATGGAGAAGCATGGAGTTCATAGAAGACAGCCTGTTGAAGATCTGTGCTCTGGGGAAGCACCAGGCCACCCTTGTATCGCAGAGAAGCACCATCCCAAGAGTAATGTGGTACAGCAGAAGGGTTTTTGGTCAAGCGTTGGATGATTTGAGATAAGGAAGAGTCATTGACATAGCCCTGTTGAACAGATTGCAACCAATTTGGAACATGCATAGAAATAGCTGAAAGAGAACCTTGGGCATCAAATGTGCGAGAAAGAGCATCTGCCACAATATTGTCTTTACCCTTCTTGTAAGTGATCTCATAGTCATAACCCATGAGTTTTCTAACCCATTTCTATTGTGCCGGGGAGAAGACACGCTGGTCCAAGAAATATTTCAGACTCTGGTGATCAGTCTTGATGCAGAAATGATTCCCTAATAGGTATGGGTGCCACTTCTGTATTGCATGCAAAATAGCCATCATTTCCTTCTCATAGGTAGAGGAAACTAAATTCTCACCTGAAAGGGCTTTGCTGGTGAATGCAATGGGGTGTTCATCTTGAAGGAGAACAACACCAAGTCCATTGCCGCAAGCATCACTCTCAATAGTGAAGGGCTTGGAAAAATCGGGCATAGCTAGCACAGGTGTAGTACACATAGCTTGTTTTAGTTTGTCAAATGCACACTGAGCAGCAGGTGTCCATGTATAAGCATCCTTTTTCAATAGAGCAGTTAATGGAACTGCAATCTTTCCATAATCCTTGACAAACTTGCGGTAGTAGCCAGTCAACCCCAAAAAACCACGAAGGCTCTTGAGTGTCTGAGGATGCAGCCAATTGTTCATGTCATCGATTTTGGCAGGATCCACGCGAACCCCTTGTGCTGAGATAATGTTCCCGATATACTCAAATTCCTTTTGTCCAAAAACACATTTAGACTGCTTGGCATGGAGATGATGGTCAGAGAAAAGTTGCATGACAAGATCCAGATGCTGGAGATGTTCATCCCATGTTTTACTGTAGATGAGGATATCATCAAAGAATACCAGAATGAATTTCCGCAAGTAGGGTCGAGATATTTTATTCATTAAGGCCTGGAATGTGGAAGGAGCATTAGTGAGGCCAAAGGGCATGACCAAAAACTCATAATGGCCATCATGTGTGCGGAAAGCTGTTTTAGGGATATCATCCTCATGAACCCGAATTTGATGATACCCAGAACGAAGATCCAACTTGGAGAAAAAGTGAGCCCCATGAAGCTCATCAAGAAGCTCATCAACAATAGGAATTGGAAACTTATCCTTGATGGTGAGGTGATTAAGTGCTTGGAAGTCAATGCAGAGGCACCATGACCCATCTTTTTTGCGGACAAGAATAACTGGAGAAGAAAAGGAACTAGTGCTTGGGCGAATAATACCTTGCTTCAATAAGTCCCGAATGAGCATTTCAATCTCCGTTTTTTTGGTGAAATGGGTAGCGATAGGGCCTGATGTTGGGAGGAACGCTGCCAGGAAGGAGATGAATACGATGGTCTTCTGGCCTGGAAGGTGGAAATCCCACTGGTTCAGCAAGGACACCTGTATATCGATCCATAATTTGTTGTAGATCCAAAGGCGTAGTGGAGACCGCTGATGGTTTGCATCTGAATGGAATGGATCTGAGCGATGACACCATGTGAATTCTTCTTGAGTAGTTTTTCCATGCGATGTGAACTGATGATGCTGAGAGAACCTGGTTGTAATCCTGTCAATGTGTGTTTTTTTCCATTGAGGGAAAACTGCATGCAAAGTTCAGCAAAATCCCATAAGATAGAGCCAAGTGTGCGTAGCCATTGAGCGCTCAAAACCACATCACATCCGCCTAAGGGAAAGGAAAACATGTCAGAGCACAAGGTATAATATCCCATAGAGATATGCACATTTCAACACTTCCCTTTGCAAGGTAAGGTGCCCCCATTGGCAACCATGACTTCAAAGTTGGAGCAAGGATGGATAAAACAATCAGCTTGTTTGGTGATCCGAGGGTCAATGAAATTATGAGTGCTACCAGAATCAATGAGTATTGTAAGAGGAAGCTTCTTGAAGTAACCCCTGACCCGCATTGTTTGGGGGGTGGTGATTCCAGCTAAAGCATGGAGAGATATCTCTGGCTGGTCATCCTAAGACGGAGGGTCAATAGGCGGTTCCTGAATGTCGATCGGAGCATCCAATGTATCTGGATCTTTGTCACCAATTTCAGAGGCAGGCGAAGACTCAACATCCAAGAGATAGAGCTTTTGTTGAACACGTCTATGTCCCCGAGTGAATTTCTCATCACAATTATAGCAAAGTCCCTTTTCTTTGCATGCTTGCATCTCTGTTTCAGACAAACGCTTGATAGGAGTCGGTTGAGGAGCCTGCGGTATAGGTGGTCACTGAGAACCCATATTTCGGAAGGGAACAAAAGTGGGCTTGGAGCGTTGTTGGGCTGCAATCTTGTCTTCTGCCAACTTAGCCAACCCTAGGGCTTCCATCATTGTGGTGGGACAGAAAATTTTGACCTCATAGCGGATGGCATCCTTTAGACCACTAATAAAACAACTCCGGTAAAAGTCATCAGACAATCCTTCGGTGTGGTTGGCTAGGTTCTCAAATTTGGTTTTATACTCTCTCACAGTCCCAATTTGGCGAAGTTTAGTGAGGGCTCTGGTGAAGTCATCAAAAGCACTAGGACCAAATCGTTGCAAAAGGAGCTGGCAAAAGTCTGACCATTTGGGATCTGGATGAGCCTTGATGTACCAACGGTACCATTGAAGAGCTTCCTGTTCCAAGTGAAAGGATGCCAGCAGAACTTTGTTGACATCAAAAGTATTATGTAGACTGAAATACTGTTCTGCACGATAGATCCATCTAGTTGGATCAGTACCATTGAAGCGAGGAAAATCAAGCTTCGGACCATGGAAATTGCTGGAAGAAGAGAACCCATTGTCTACCGAAGACTCGGACTGCCGTTTGTTGTTCATAGCTGATTGTTCAAGATGGAGGACGAGAAATTTTTCATCCAGATCCTGGAGTTTGGCTTGGATGGCTGCAATTGCTTCTTCCATGGTTTTTGCTCCTGCACGGGTGACAACCATAACTAGGAGTTTTTTCTGTTTTTGTTTTTTTTTTGACCGGGTAGTAAAATAAAAACAGAAATTGCTTTAGTAAGGGAAAATCTGGACGTGGGAAAAAATATGAAGGGTAATTGGGGTTTGACTAGGTGTTGGACATTGTCGACTAGACAGGGAAGCAAAAATGAGGATTTCAGAAGCAAGGTGAAAGAATGGGAAAATTTGGCAGAGGGGGACAAAGAAGAAGAATTTAGAGAGGAACTCTGCGGTAAAATTTGAAGGTGATTGGGTGAAATCTGAGGAAGTTATGGCAAACCCTAAAAATAGACAAATGTGGCCTTTCGGGATTTGGGAAGGGGAATTGGGGATAGGGTCCTTAGGAATGAAATATGTAGAATGGGATGCCCAAAAATTTCAAGGGAAACAGAGTGAAAACAAGGGAGGGATTTGGAACAGCGCTGAATGGATTGAAAACGGTTGGATCTGGAATGGCTTGCAAAATGGATCTGAAACGGCGCAGTAGCGATCGACAATAGTTCAGCTGAAAGTAGATATGGACCCCAGGTATGTGCGGCTTCCTAACAGTTCAGGGGTTTCACTCGGCCACCAATGCTGTCTGACGGCTTGCGTATTGGGGAAGTACCCCTCACTCCACGGCTCAGGTAAAACTGATAACCGCTTTGCCACAAACGACAGCTCTTGGTTTACCTCACGGGTGGGAACTAGTCAATCAGGTAGGGGTCGTTGCCCTTTTCGCTGGCAGGTCCTCTCATTGGGCCAGCTACTTCGGGGTTCCTGTGGTACTCCTCACAATGAGTTTTAGGGCTTATGCCCAAGTACTTCCCACAGTTAAGCGGATAGGGATTATTCCCAAATCCGAACCTGCAACAGATGCAAAAAAATTTGGCAGAAATTTCACCCAGCGAGCCCAAGAAAGTGCTCTGATACCAGATGTGATGCACCTGCAACAATTAATTAATACAAATATGCGAAATAGCAGAAATGACAGAACTCAGAATCACTTTTATATTGATCATAGGCCACTTCGAGGGGGCAACCTCCTATGAGAAAGCTTAATACAAATAACTTCACGGTGCCTTCATAGGTCTCAACACACACTTATATACTAATTCTAGGTGCCAATACTATGGGTCGAAACCATGGGCCGTTACAAACTATGGATCAACAATACTACGGGCGACTTACAAAGCATATGCGCCGACAACAATAACACAAACTATTGATCAACAAATACTACGGGACGACTTACAAAGCATATGCGTCCAACAACAACATACTAACAAAGTAAAGACATGGGTTCCTAACACCTTGTTATTGCTTTGACTGTCTTCTGAACCTCAAATAAATAAGATTGTACAGTTTTACATACAAAATTGTCTTGTGTTGATCTCTCCCTTTGACTGTGACTTTAAGCACTTATTGATTTCCTCAAATTTGTCAATACACAGTCCTCAACATTTTCAGACAGATTTATTCATTTTTCCAAGTCTTCATCCTAACTTAATCAATGGGGCTATCATAGACATAGAGTTTCTTCTACAACATCACTTAAAACTGTGCATATACATCTTCCATACTTCATCACTTCTCATGGCATTATGCTTGCGTGTACCTTTACTACCCTTGCGTGCATTCTGGAGGCCCTGTGGGCATTTTCCCAAATCCCGTTGTGCATTTTAATATACCTGGGGGTCATTTTGTAAAGCCATACGGGCATTTTATGTTGTTTGCTGCATATATTCACTACCTGCAGGCATTCTTAAACTTGCTGTGGGAATTTTAAATGGACCTTTCCACTTGTTGCAGGCATCTTCACCTCTACAGATGGTTTTATTTCATATGAGGGCATTTACTTATGCCTGTTGGGAATTTCTCCTTTTCATGCATCCATTGCGGGCATATTTTCTTGATGTGTGGACATAATTCTACTTAGGCCTGTGGACATTTTTGAGATTTGCATGCATTTCTCCATTATTCTCCGTCAGGTAAATGTTAAATATAGTAAATAACTATGACTACAATAACAAAATGTCTCGATTTTGTTTTGTTAACATTCGATTTTCACTGTTACCTTTCGCTTTTTTGGTGCTTATTGTGAATATTTCCATATGATAACATGCTTATTACATTGTGGCAGGGGTCTTCTCATGGCCAAGGAGCAGAACATGTATTTTAACCTTCAGAGGTAAAATTAAATATTATTGCAATGTCTCATTTTTGTTTATGTTACAATTATTGACTCAACTAAATATAGTAACTAAATATGACTACAATAACTAGAAAATCCAACCCCAAAATATTTCTATGTGACAACATGCCTATTACACTGTGGTAGGGGTCTTCCCATGATCGTCATGGAATAGAACACGTGTCCTCCACTTCTGAGGTAAAAATAAATATTATTGCAATATCTCTTTTTTTATTATGTTAAAATTATTTTCATAACATTTATTTATTGATTTATTGTGTCAGGGTGGTGCCAGTGGAAATGCACCTCCTGCTTCCATGGTCCAGGGTGACCGTGGAAGGTCACACTCTGTGCCCCATAAGGTATGTGTTAAATATAATAACTAAATGTTTTGATTTTTTCTGTTAACATTCGATTTCCACCATTGACATTCGCTTTTTTCGTGCTTATTATGAATATTTCCATGTAACATGCTTATTACACTGTTATGCTTATCTCATTTTTGTTTATGTTACAATTATTGACTCAAATTTTATTGATTGATTTATTTTGTCAAGGTGGGGGAAGTGGAAAGCCACATGCTGCTTCCATGGTCTAGGGTGACCGTGGAAGTTCACAAGCTATGCCTCATTAGGTAAATGTTAAATATAGTAAATAAATATGACTACAGTAATTAAATATTTTGAATTTTTATGTTAACATTGGATTTTCACTGTTACCATTCGCTTTTTTGGTGCTTATTGTGAATATTTCCATATGATAACATGCTTATTACACTGTTCCAGGGGTCTTCTCATCTCCATGGAGCAGAACATGTATCTTATCCTTCGGAGGTAAAAGTAAATATTATTGTAATGTCTCATTTTTGTTTATGTTACAATTATTGACTCAACTAAATATAGTAACTAAATATTTCCAACCCTTGAAGATTTCCATGTGACAACATGCTTATTACACCGTGGCAGGGGTCTGCCCATGATCGTCATGGAACAGAACGCGTGTCCTCTACTTCCGAGGTAAAAATAAATATTATTGCAATATCTCATTTTTTATTGTGTTACAATTATTTTCATAGCGTTTATTTATTGATTTATTGTGTCAGGGTGGCGCCAGTGGAAAGAAACCTCCTACTTCCATGGTCCAGGGTGACTGTGGAAGGTCACACTATGTGCCCCGTCAGGTAAGTGTTAAATATAATAACTAAATGTTTCTATTTTTTCTGTTAACATTCGATTTCCACTGTTGACATTCGTATTTTTGTGTGCTTATGATGAATTATTGATTGATTTATCGTGTCAGGGTGAGGACGATGGAAAGGCACCTGTTGCTTCCACGGTCTAGGCTGACCGTGGATAGCCACCCACTAGAAGTAGATCAGTATGGGGTGACTGTGGGAAGTCACCAGCCACAACACCACTTCAAGTAAGTGTTAGTTCTTAATAGTAACTAAATTTCATTACAATAACAATGTTTGAATGATGTTAAAATTATTTTGCTTAATTTTATTGTTTGATGAATTTAGTCCAGTGCACTTGATCCGGGTGATGAGGAGATTGAGGATGAAATTTACTATTCCATAGACCCAATGGAAACTATAAAGAAGGCCCTACAAAATGAAAGCATAGAAATGCTTTCCTTGGCTCGCATAAGGCCCATGACACAAGAGATCAAGGAAAGGATTGAAGAGCTGAAAGAACAAATAGAATCTTATGGGGTGAGTGGAATCCTCACATTTTTTTAAGCTATGACATGATTTCATATCTGATATTATGTTTTCTATTTTTCCAAGTGATCTGATAAAGTAAAGTTTTTGTTTGTAGGTTTTTTTACAACCCGTGACTAGAGAAAGTGTCAAGAAATGTATAGGTAGTAGTCATGCTCCAATGTAGCAACAACGTCGACAAAGCAATGTACCAATGAGGCTTTTTGACTCTCCTGCAGTTGGCCTCGAATACATTGATGAGGGCACTGATTTTGATCGGCATGACATGCTGGAGCATGATGAGATAGATCTTAGGACTCCACATGACTCCGGAGATGAACATACTATAGATGACCATCAAAAATTTTCCAAAGAAACATGAGTTAAAAGCACCTGATTAGTAGATCTCACCTTTCTGGTGGATGAATCTTGTGTTCTGATCAAGATTCAGAATATTGCAGGTATTTATTAATTAATTTATTCATTTTAATCATGAAATTGAAATGGACATACATTGAAATTATTAAAAATTAATGGATTACACGTTTATGCAGGAAACAATGTTTTCTACAGGAATTTGAATGACAAAGCATTGGAGTTGTTTGGCCCCACCATTTGCACACAGTGGAATAGCCAAGATAGCGCAAAGAAAGATGAATTGATAGACCACATGGTAAACTTGTTCGACAATATATTCAACAAGAAAGTGGTTGCAAAGTTAGCCGACGAGAATTTAAAATATACCAGGGCCTAATATAGGGATAAATTGCAACTTGACCTCAAGCATGAGTGCCCTCCCATGGTTCTGGAGAAAGAGTGGAAGGCACTCATAGAGGATGAAAAGGAGAACTTGGTAAAAAGACAAGGAAAACAACCACGGCTTGGAAAAGCAAGGTACAACACATATCAACGTTTTAGTGAAATATGCTCATTTATTTTTTTCTTTTTTGTTTTAAATAAGAATTCTGATATCTAACGTTTTTCAAAGTTTTCATATATAGGCTACCTGACACCTCCAAAGCAACCAAGGCTAGAGTGGAAAAGAACGGACAACATAGACTGGGCCAGGGTAGCTATAGAAAACTAAGAGCCCGAATCGTAAGAATTAAATGATTAACTGTGGGGAATATTTATTTGACAGTAGCGAACAAATATATGTTTTTGATACTGGAAATTTTAAATGTGGTATGCATTGCAGGGAAATATGTTCCAAGATGCTTCCACAGAGGAAGACCTAAAGCTTGGTTTCAAGTATGGGTTTAAAAGTGTGATTGAATATCGGATAAGCTTGGGGCAAACTCCAATGTCCCCAATGACGCAGATGCAGGTAAATAAAATGAATAAGGACATCATTGCAATATACTATTAAATTATATTCAGTTTTGATTATATCACCCATAACTAAATATTTATGTTTTCTTTTAAGCAACAGTGCAACCACATCAGTGAATCTAGTGCTACTCAGCACGTACCAGCTGATGTTGGGGTGTGCATGTCCCATGATAGTGGGGAGCAGAGTAGCCATTTTGGTATGTGTGCTTTGGAAATAGAAATATCTACTGTGATTATAGATATTTATTTCCTGACATATACTTAGAAATTTTCTTCTTTCAATGGAAGACCATGTAGCTTAGGAGGGTGAACTGCAAGATGAATTAGCAAGTAGAGAAATCATTAAAACACCACTTGTCACAGCTACACAGACATGTAAAGAGAAATATTGTAATTTTAATCAAAATAATGAACTACTAATTTCAATAATATTTCAACATATCGATATGCCCATTTTCGTTGTTGTAGTTCACGCCCCTTCATAACTTCCTCCATGCGCTACTCAATGACGTACACGAAGTATGATACATGAGGGCATGGAAACAAAAACACTAGCAAGACATGGATTTGTATATATTCCACCAAATGATGATGATAATCCCCCAATCATCAGTTTTTACAATGCAAAAAAACAAAAATCAAAGAAAAAGTAGATGTATAAATTCATGACTTGTATTTGGATGTATATCGATGTTGTTAGTCTGAAACATTGTTTATATGAATTACCTCAATATGCTTCAATGTTTTTATGTTTATATGTTTTGATGACTAGCCTAGTTATGCATTAATGTATATCTGTTTTCTATGTAAACAACATCATTTATTGGGTATGGGGAATTGAGAGCGATGTGAGGGGGGGGGAGGGGCCAATTGAGATTCCACCTTCACGTGGTTGGCCTTGTTCAGTAGAGAATATATAACTATTCTCGAAACAGAGAGGAGCTCAATAAGGTATAAATACTATTTTATTACTATGTATTAAAGATGGTTGTAAATTTTTAAATGCATGTCTATTTCTTAAAATATTGCTAATAAATTTAACATTTCACGGTTCATTGATTCTACAAGACTTTGTAGTAGGATTTAAATGACTATTTATTTGATTATATATTATTTACTCATATAAAAATTCCATCTTTGATGATTTATGCGGGTCTTGGTGATGGAAATGCATCTCGTGGACAACTCTTATCAAGTTGTATGGGCGAATGGATCTGGCGAACGGACAATGATAAGGTAAGGGTTTTGACCTTCTCTTTATCCTTAATATGTTTGTCTTTATCCTTGAATTCTATTTCATTCTATTAAAGATACAAGAGATACAACCAATAGTAAATAACTACTTTTAGACTATCATCTAAACTAGGAGACAACCTTCTACATAAAACAAAAATTCTTCTTAGTAACGCAAGAATATGTTTGCTAATGGGAAATACAGGGTATCTTAGGCCACCTACTGAGGTTACAAGTCCCAGTAACATCTTATCCAAAATAAATTGTTGTCATTATGTGGTTTCTCTTCTTCCTTCAACTTTGATTTAAACTAGAAAAGTATTATATTTAGATTAAGTTCAACACCACAAGAAGCCATCAAATCAACCTACTTCAAAAATTATAAAAAAAGGAATACTGGGAGAGTATCATCAAGTCTGGTGTTTCTATTACTCTCATGAAGCTCAGTACATGCCTTAGGAAATTAAAAACAAAATAAGAAAGATATGAGAACTGCAGGTCAGACTCCAAGAGCTCATAACTCATTATCTGATTTTTTGGTCTTCTTGCTGGTTGATACCTCTACTTGAGAATGTCTACCCTTCAACTACCCCCAATTAGGATCCAAGGCTTGGTGATTGTCTGTTGCGTTGGTAGCTTGCTACTTTGGGCTAGCTGATTCATCTCATCTGCAATTGCCTCTCTTATTCACCATAACATTATCCATGGAAACTTGGTATATGTGTAACTTTAGCATCATGTCAAGGATGTCCTTGATTTCCTTCCAACCCTTATTTTCTCCATCCTTCCCACTTTACTCCTACTAAGTTTTATCTCAATCATTTTTAAATGAATGAAAACTTGAGGATGAGGATTTGAATTTAGCATCTGAGTTGCAGGCATTAATATAGGAGGGTGGTGAGATAGGTAGGTTACACATGCCTTCGATATGTTGTCCTTGCATTTAGCATAGTTTCCTAATGATAGATAATTCTTGTTATTTTGTTTCCATGCAGCCGAGTCGTCCCTATTCCTCATCAAGGTGTGATCATTATCCTTAACACTTGTGAGTGTGTGGTTTAAAAATATAGTGAGAGAGAAAGAAATATATTTTATATTAACATCCAAAGATGACAAAATGGGGTCAATGAGAATTCCAATTGCATCATCATCAAGTACAAAGACTAGTCATCAAAGTTCCAATTGTAATGCATGAGAAAGTAGCCCAAAAAAATCACACAAATATGTTTTGCATTTTTATGTTTGTATCGTATGTTTGTTATTGTATTTCTTTTGTATTAGCCAAATCATCTTCTATATTTATTTTATATTGTGAAATTTCCTATTTGGATACATAATTTCTTGGGTTGTAGTGATGATAGATTTTTATTATTGTAACGTTTATGTATCTGTAAAATTTGAAGGTTTATGGTTTTGGGTTTATCAGAAGCCAACTTGTAAGTGAAGAAGGATTCCTCACTCTTGATCAAGATGGAAATATTCAGCTGGGAGATGGAAAATCAACAGTCTGGATGGATAAGACCATAATATTGTTTGTTGAGTTAGGGGAGATGCAATATTCAGGCGAGTTTGTTCTCTACAACTTCGACTCAAACATTGTTTGGCAAAGTTTTGCATCTACAACGGACACACTACTACTAGGACAAGAATTGATACAATCTTTAAACCTAACCAGTTGTAATTCTTCTACAAATGTATATATATGCTGTTAATTTCTCAAAATGATGCAAAAGCTAGAATCTCTAATGATTGAATTGAATTACAATATCCCTCAAGAATATTTCAATTATTCATACTTGCTAGGGCCCAAGAAAAGCTATGTGATTGGTTCTGTGGTTGCTTTCCTCAATCTGTTTGGAATTTTTATCATTAACTATGGTGATCCCTTCATAATTGATATGTTTAGATCTTCAAAGGTAGCAGATAAAGTGATTTTATTACATGAGGAGTGTCTTCAAGGAAATTATGATATGGTTTCTAAACTACAAATTGCTTGCTCAACTATGCAACCTATTTCTTAGTTCCAAAAGGTAATTTATGATGAATTTTTTGCTACATGAGATCATTCCTAGTAATAGAATAGAAATAAGTTGTCAATTTTGTTTTAATTAACATGTCTATTTCCCATTATGTGCTCAAGGGACTGTTTTTATCTTATGGGAATATTTGATACTAACTCGAGGGTGAAAACATGAAGTTGGGAAACAATTTTGGCTTGTTTTTGACAAACAAAACTACTAAATTTTATGTTTTTCAACTTCGACCTCTTCAAACCCATATCTCCCTTAAGAATTTCAACTTTAAGTAAACATAAGGGTTTTAGAGAATTTAATTAGCTTTCTACTCGTATTTTTTTTTAATTTTTTTTATGGACATATCGTGGGACAGATTTGCTGGAAACCAATGGCATATACTTGAAAATTTTGGGTATGGATAATGAGTTACCTGTGTTGACGTCGATTTTTTGACAGATGGTTATTCATTTTAGGGAAAACAATTGTAGGCTCATAATCAACACACACTACACTTGTGCATGGACTATATTTTGAGTATTTTAGACTTGGGAACTATTTTTTATTATTTATCGAAACAACATATGTTCAGAAAATGGTGCATTATCGACACATGTTTTTGTCTTCGCATTTTCTTTCAAATGTGACTCTTATTGGAAAAATTAAAAGTACCGTTTTGAAGAGGACGAGCCAAATATGATCTCTGTGAAATTTCAAATGTTTTGGTGTTGTATTTGTTATGATATTAAATTTTCATTTTGGGTGATTTTCAGACAATAAAATTCTTAAGGGATAAGGTTTAGAAAAAAAATATATTAATAAATAGAAATTCAAATCGAAATGAAACAATTATTATATCATTGGAAACTAGATTCAAAGATGAATCCATTTATACCAAGTCCGACACATAATACTTAAAATTTGCAGGGGTTTGGGCTTGCTGAAGTTGTAGGTTCCAGAAAGATGCCAGATATTTTCGCAGGTTTTGTTGACCATAAACTCTCGGTTGAAAATAATGTTCCAAACTCTCGGCCAGGATTTTAGTTAAAACTCTCGTCCGAGATTTTTTTTGAAAATACAGCGTGGTGATTCGTTCAAACTCTTGGACTAGAGTTTTTTTAAACTCTCGGCCGAGAGTTTGAACTCTCAAAACTATTGACCTAGAGTTTTTAAAACTCTCAGCCAAGAGTTTGAGGTTTACTTTTTTTCCCCTGTTCATCCACGCACCCTCTTTTTTTTTCACTCTGTTGTCATGGAATTGTTTCCTAGCTTCGCGTTTTCACCCTCAACCAATTTTGGTCGTGCTTGAAGTGGTTGCATAAGAAGGATCAACTTTTCATATTCACCTCTTCCAATAATGAGCAACATCAAAACAACTTACCACCAGTTGGCACTACAAAGATCCTACACAAATTTTCTAGGTGAACAACTACTCTTTTTCCCTAGGGTTTGAATTATTTTTTATTTTTTTATTTTGTTTTCAATAAAGACGAATTTAGTGCACCTTATGTTTTTTGTAGTATGATGAATTATCACTAGTAGCTCTTCACATGTAGTAGAGCAAGTGATGTTATTTCACAAGGATTGTCTCCAAGGAAATTATGATATGATTTCTAAACTACAAATTGCATGCTCAATTGTGAAACCTGCTTCTGATCAATGCCAAAAGGTGATCTATGATAAATTTTTGTTATATGAGATCATGCATAGTAAAAGAATAGAAATAAGTTGTCAATTTTTTGTTGATTAACATGTCTCTTTCCTATGATGTGCTCAAGGGACTTTTTTCTTTTTCTTTTGGGCATATTTGGTACTGTGACAAAGGACAATGACATGGCATAAGTCTGAACATGAAGGACAAAGACATGTGGTAAGCATGGAAAACGAGTATGGAGGACAAGAACAAAGGACATGACATGGAAATGGAAAAATGACAATGACAGGACAAGTAATTGACATGTACATGGAAACCATGAGATGATGACAAGGACATTGATGACATGATAGATGACATGGAGCATTTGATGACAAGGAATTTTCGAGAGATGTGGGATTCTTAGTGCTCTTGCGGGCATCTGAGAAAATGCCTTTGCGGGCATTTGAAAGACCTTGTTGCAGGCATTATTGAAGCACCTGCGGGAATGTTGATAAGGAGCTCCGGGCATAAATAATAGCCTTGCGGGCATATTTAAAAAGGTAGCTTCGGGCATTTTTGAAGAGCCATGCAGGCATATTGGATGGCCCTATTGCGGGCATTGGTTGGAAGGTATTATTGGCCCATTGCGGGCATCTCCATGAGGGTGTGTGGGCATTTTATTGAAGGCCTACAGGAATTTTTAAATAGCCCATTGCAGGCATTTTCAAAGTGACCATGAAGAGTAGTGCAGGAATTTTGAGAGGATACTGCAGGCATTTTGTAATGACCCTTGCAGGCATAATAGTGGGGTCCATGCATGGTTGTAAAATTTTAAATGCATGTGTATTTCTTAAAATATTGTTAATAAATGTAACATTTCATGGTTCATTGGTTTCTACAAGACTTTGTAGTAGGATTTAAATGACTGTTTATTTGCTTATATATTATTTACTCATATAAAAATTCTGTCTTTGATGATTTATGCGGGTCTTGGTGATGGACATGCATCTCGTGGACAACGCTTGTCAAGTTGTATGGGTGAATGGATCTGGAGAAAGGAACATGATAAGGTAAGGGTTTTGATGTGTTTTTTAAAGTGGGTTTTGACATGGTTTTATCCTTCCGCTTTCCAAGTTCTCCGGTTATTTTTAGTGTTTAGAAGATCCGTCTTGAAATGCATCAAATATATAATTATTTTATGTTTGGGGATCATAATCAACATTTTGAATTTTGGTTTCTATTTTTTAATTGATGCTTACTAGTGAAGGATAATGGGCATCCATTGTGTTGAAATACCACTCTTAGTTCAAGACCATAGTCATCACACACTAAGACAAAAAATTTAGTGAAATATGACATGGTGAAAATTAGTTGTACCACTATGGAGAAAGGGTTCTCTAGGAACCAATATTTTGCTAGTAAAATGAGTAATCAAATCAATAAGGTGTTATATTAATAAGAATGGATTAACAATTTCATGGCCTAGCACAACCAAGGACTCTATACTTTGAATCGTGGATCCCTCTCTCAGAGAATAAGATGAACTGGAATCCCTTGGAAACCCAAGGTTGTTTCCCATAACAATGTTGCAGAAGGAAATTCAAGTACTAAGTAGCAGGGGGAGGCCTAATGGGAAGGGAATCCTCCTCATGTCTTTTAGTATTAGTGTAAACTCATACTCTTCCAAAGCTGCGATGATCAAGTATGAAATCTGACTACAATGCCCACAATTATCACCCATTTCCCATGGTCTTTTCTCATGCGAAGGATGTACATGTAAGGGACCCAAAAGGTCACAAATAATTGGATTTCCTTTCTTCTTACTCAAAAGATGTCCATGAGAATATTCTGAATACATTAGCCCAACAAGCATAGAAACTGACACTGAGTTCTAGAGATTTCTACAATGACAAATTTCCTGTCTTTGCATAGCATCTAACAAGGTTGTTTGGCTATGGAATGATGATAGAAACTAGAAGAAAAAACTATAAAGCAAGAACAAAAATAATAAAAATGAAGAATCCAAATAGAGAATGTTGGCTACTAAGTTAGCTAATGGCATTTATCACTCAAATGACCCTAGTACATTCACTTTCATAAGATATTAAGCATAGAAATCCCAACTTTTTATCATATAAACATAGATCATGACTGGTAGTTATCATGTCTATTCATGAACAATATATCATTAACATTTAACTTATCTCATTAATAATACTGAAACACAAGAAGTAGAAAAAAATATTGAAATAAAACCCCAACTCATCACAAAAACAACATGATTTACCATTGAAACATAATATGACTCAGTATAATTTAGTATGACATGTGAAAGCTAATCTAGAATAAACATCCCATCATTAACATTTGGTATAGTTATCAATTATGCTATCAAAGAAAGCACACCACAGAAAAAGAAGTACAAGGTTTATAGTGGGAAAAACCTCTTATGTGAGGGAAAAAGCCACTTCCAAAATATAGTACTTGGTTGCAAATATAGTATTGCAATCCTCTCATTGTGCATAACCAAGAGAAAATTGAAGATAGTAATATGGATACAACCATATATCTAAGTCCATCTACTATTTCTATATAAGCAGATTACTTAACCAAGTTAATAAATGACTACGCAAGCGGCCCAGCCTTTGTTTATATTAATAAAAATTTCAAAGGTGCTCTATGAAATTCACACCCTTGTCACTAGTGATAAACTTGGACAATATGTTTTGAAGACATTTCAACTACTTCATCCATTGCTTTAAGGTTGGTTGCCACTTCAAAACCTTGAGTATGCACGGGGTTCCAGATTGCTTATAACTTGTGGCCATATGCAATTTCTGTGGGATTTTGACAGAAGAGTATCCCTTATTGCAACTTGTAGCTAAACAAAGGTGGTTATGTTCAGTTGTTCATTCCTCAAGGGCATTTCACTCATGCCATCAGGTTCTTGTGGTGCCTAACCTCTTAGGGTCTATTGTAATGCTTCTATGTGAGCTTAAAAAAATTGCAATTTCAAAAACAACATTTTCTCCAAGTTATTGATAAGTAGATTTGATTTTTAGTCCTGTACAGTCAATCTCTTTGTTAACTATTTGTCTCAACAACTTTTTTATTGTCAATTATGTTTGCCATCCAAGATTTGGAGTGTCTTCACCTGCATTTTTAAGAGTACTGAATTCATTTCCCTTTTAATTTCTTGTTTCTATGGTCCATGTTGACCATTATTCATTAAAAACTATAAGGAGTAGTATGCCTTGTTTCTTGTTTTTGTTCCCAGCAGATGAAGGTGTTGATGCTTAACCAATAACTTGTTGTATGCCTTCTTATCAGCATGTGGATGAGCACTAATTTTGAGATCAGTTTGTTGTTTTTGTAACACCTTTTGCATGTGTATTTCTTATCGGCCTATGAGTGCTTCCATCAGTGCTAATTTTAGTATGAGATTAGCATACTTTTATGACTATTTTTAGTACTTTTCTTGTGGCTTATTTCAGTATATGATGGTTGTGTTTAGTGTTTTTTGTGGAGGGTTCAAATCTATTTTAACATTGGTGCTATTTCTGAAGGTTTTTTGAATATTCTTCAAGCCATAGTTAGCAAGTTATATATCAGCTACAGGGGTTCCAGATTGTTGGTAATAAGCATTGATGTTTTTTTTTTTAAACTTCTAGGTATCATCGATATAGCGACGCACATTCATCGCAAGTATAGAAAAATCGTCAGACGTTCTACCTTCATTTGGTCTCTTTGAAGAATGTTCGTCAATCGTTGTGACATAACATCGTCGTAGGTATAGAAAAACCGTTGCAGGATCTTCCTTCTTTTGGTATTTTCATCGAACGTGAGTCAATACTTGCGACGGAACATCATCGCAAGTATATAAAAACTCTCTCTCTGTTCGACGCAAAACCGTCGGTACAGAGATGGTTTTGCGTGGAAGCAAATTATTAAAACCGTCGGACGTTCTACCTCCATTTGTTCTGTTAGACGAACATTCGTCGCTAGTTGCGACGAAACATTGTCGCAAGTATAGAAAAACCCTCTCTCTATTCAATGCAAAACCATCGATAGTGTTCGTCGCTACATGCGACGGAACATCGTCGCAAGTATAGAAAAACCCTCTCTCTGTTCGACGCAAAACCATCGATATAGGGACGCAATTTCGTCGATATAGGGAAGATTTGTAGAAAATGAATTAAAAAAATCAATTTCAAGACCACCCTATAGAAGACATGTGGCCAACAGTTTTCATCTCTATTGCGACGGATTTCCAAGATTGTCATTATATCCATGAAACAGGTTCCACGATAAAATAAGACCATGATTGTCGAAAGTGAGATGAAAAAACGTGGAAATAACAACGAAAAACTGTGGCAAATTTCCTCATATGTACTAGTGTCATTGGATTCTCCATGAGAGAGATATGCTAAGTTTCCCAACATGACCTTTTTATGGGATGAAAAAGCATATCTAACTTGTACGGAGTGCCACATGTCACTGTTTCAAATTCAGCCTCTGATACTCGGACCTGTGAAAATTCAATCTGTTCCCTAACTGTCACTTTTTAAGGAATTCCATTTGGAGCTTCCTATCCCTAGATATGACCTTTTTTCCTGGGTCACCTATTTAGGGATGCATTCTGGAAGAGGCATAAACCCTAACTTGTACGGATCACATATCACAAAGTACAACGAATATGAGTTTGAAACTAAGACACAAGGTACATGAACATTTCATATTCGGCCTGTCAAGTTTCATATCCTGAACCATCTCCAAAAGTGATTTATACCGAAAATTCCAAGACGACTATTTTTTGTTATACAAAGCCCTAGCTTTCAAATTGTCGCAAGTGAAACAAGTGTCATAAATGCCATACATACATTGCCTTCTTTCAGGATACCTTTGATACCATGTTAGAATTCAATATGCTAAGATAGATAGCATCAGTATTCAATTCAATTTCATATACAGGATCACTGAAAAGATTAAAAAGCACAGTGTAAACACAAGAGACACAAATTTATCCTAGGAAACCCTCTAGGGGAAGAAAACCCAGCAAAACTTCTTCAATATAGATGATCGAAAGTACAAAGAAAAAACCCCAAACAAGTGCTCCTTCTCCTTGCATATCTCTCTCTCTCTCTCTCTCTCTCTCTCTCTCTCTCTTATGCAAATTACACAAGTGAGTGTGTGTGTCCAATTGAGGAGCAAATCACTCCTATTTATACTTTATCTTCCACTTGACTTTTTCCCTAACTAGGTCGGCCCCAACAACTTAACCTAATGCTAACTGGGCCGACTCTTCTAGGGGACTTAAACACCCCATTACATTTGAATCAAAGGGGATCTATTGCCCCGACTTACAAGGGAGGATTTACCTCAATGACTTTACATAATCAAATACAATAATGACATCCCGACGGAGGAATAAAACATCTCCGAATAAATTACAATAATAAAATACAATAGAATATTTTTGAAGTGACAATATTTCAACATTTTTTAGCAGCCAATACCAATCAAAAGCTCTATAATTGTTTGGTTTGAGGTAGTATCCTAGATACTTAAACCCAACTTCAATAGGGTGCATTTCCAAAGGAAAGAATTGCTTGATTTGATCGCGATAGCATGTATCATCACAATTGTTAAGGAAGATTGAATTTTAAAGACTAATAGCCATACATATCGCCTTACAAAATTCATAAAAAATAAGTTTGTATTGATTTCATTCAGAAACAGATCCAATACCAAATATAAGAACATCATCAATAAATTGTAAGTGAGCAATAGCTAAGGATCTATAAATTTTGACACCCTTTATCTTAGAGGATATTTTTTCTTCATCTATAATCCTACTCAAACCTTCAATGAGTAGAATAAATAATAGAGGCAATAATGGGAATCCCTGGCGGATACCCCTGCTACTAGGGAAAAAACCTGTTGGCGAGCCATTTATCAATATGGAAAAGTTTGAAGTGGAAATACAAGCCAATATCCAGTTTGTTACATCAACAGGTAGGCTAACATGGATAAGAACAATCCTAAAGAAAGATCAGTCAACCCTGTCATAAGCCTTTATGAGGCCCATCTTTAGAATAAAGGATCGCAAATTCTTAGTCTTGATATATTGTAGGGATTCCTGAGCCACTCCCACAATGTCCTAGATTTGATAGTTGTAACGAAAACCAAACTGTTCATGTGAGATATGCTTAGTCAACACTGGTTTGATTCTATTAGAGATTGTTTTGGTTATTATTTTATAGATCAAATTGCACAATGAAATATCACGATAATAATTGAAGTGCTCCGGCCTATATTTCTTTGGAATCAAAGTAGTATAAGTCGAATTTAACCTTTCTGGAATATAAGATTTTAATCTTGATTCCTCAATCGCTCTATGAAGGTCTTGACCAAAGATATCAAAGAAATGGAGAAAAAACTCCATGGTCCACCCATCCGGACCAGGAATTTTCTCCTTCAAAAATCCTTTCAACACATCCTTAATTTCCTCCAGTGCGATAGCACATCCGATCTTCTCAACATCTTCCTCACTAACAAACTTAGGGTATTGTTTGACAACATTCAATTGTTCTAGTAAATTGTTACCATAATCTTATTTATAGATATCCTTAAAATGTGTGAAACAAAAACATCCTTTACAGAAGACATATCATAAACTAAATTACCATCTTGATTCCTTAGTTCCCATTTATAGTTAAAATTTCTCCTTTGTGAAGCATATATTTGGAAAAAATTGTGTTTTGGTCCCATTTGGCCACCCAAAGAGCCTTGCTCTTAAGGCACCAAGTACTCTCAACTTGGTTAAGGATCATGTCCTTTTGTTGCTCCATTTTTAAAATTTCCTCTTTTATTCTTACAGAAAATAACTCCTCCCCTTTTAAATAATCAAAACTTGCTAACTTAGCTTCAATAGAAAAAAGTTCTTCATCCATAGATTTTTTCTTATGTTTATCCCATTTAATAACCTCCATACACAACAATTGAAGTTTTTGTGTAGAGTATGCAGAATTGAATGAGAGTCTTCACGGGAAATAGTATCCAACCGGTCCTTGATAAAATCACAAAAAGACTAATAAAAAGTCCAAGTATTGTTAAATTTGAAAGGATGGTAGTATAAAGGACGCTCAAAGTCCAATTGTAGAATGATAGCTTTGTGATCATAGATACCAGTTGAATAAAACCAAGAACGATATCTACCAATAATAGATCCCATATTTTCATTCATAAGAAAGCGATCCAACCGTTTAGCTACACCTTCCCTTCCCACTCTCCCATTTGACCACATTGGAACAAGAGATGCTGGGATAATATCAAAAGTCCAACCGAAGTGAACAAGTCTTTGAAATAGGTGGATAAAGTATCATAATTAGTACGGGTACCCCAACATTCATCAACAGAAAGTGTGAGGTTAAGATCACCTCCAATGATAAGGTTAGAATCTTGAAGAATACCCTCATAGCTTATCGTATCCCAGAAAATTCTTCTATTGCAGTAAGGACCATAAATATTGAAAAAATGGAAAGGGTGATCAACTCCCCTATTTTTTCCTTCAACTTTAACGCATGTAGATGTAGAAAAAGGAGTAAGATAAAAAACCATAGGGTTCTAAGCAACCAATAATCGACCAGACTGACCTTGAGATTCAACTCCAAAACATCACCAGTCAGGTCTAAACTTGAGGAAAAAATCACAAGCATTAAGTTCAGTAGTCAACGTTTCCTGTAGAAAGATAAGGTCATCTCTGGTTACATCTAGTAACCTTTTTAGGGCAGTTTTTTTGGTTTGTCTACCAAACCCCCTTATATTAAAGGAAATAGTATGCATTAAGAACCCCCTTCATGGGTCATACCTTCTCTAAGAGACCCTATGGATATGTTCTTTTCTAGAATAGTAGAAACTATTGTCATTTCAGAAACTCTCGGATTCACCCACTTCACCGCATTCCCCCCATTCAAAACTTCATTTTTTTTCTACTAGGCTTCTTCCTTGTAGTAATATTAGAGGATCTAATCGAGTTTATGGACATAACATTAACATATTCATCAGGAGCATTTCCATAGATTTGTAAGGGAGTTTAATCAATCGATACAAGTGTTAGAATAATATTACACCTAGGTACATTAATCATTTATCAAATGATGGTTAATTAGTGCGAAACAGTTTAATAATTGCATCCCTAAGTTGGTTAGTGGGTAAATGGTCATTTAGCTTGAACCAATTGGCAATGTGGACAAAACTGTGCATGTGTCAAGTCAAACAAGCTGTTGGGGGCACCCTCCCAGTCATTTATTGCAGCTAGCATGCCTAGGGCACTCTTATCCCCTGTTTTGTGGGATTCTGTTTGACCAAGGGCTCACATGCTCAGTATGTGGACAAACTTGCCTCTTTTGGCCATTTTTGGCCAATTCTAGTTGCCTAACCTCTAACCAATCAAATTCTCCACATGTGTGAGGTCACATGGGCCTGTCTATTCATTCCCAATGTTCACATGCCATGTTCGAACCAGTTTGGGATGGTTTGGGACATTTTGGTCAACCTAGGGGGGATTGAGCTATTTCTAAGCTAGATCAGTGTGAACACTCCAAATGGATTCAAAGTGTTCCTATTTGTATAAAAGGAAGTTCCTAACCTACTCTGAGGTTGGACTATTAATAATATTAAGATATTTCACCCATTTCATGTGTTAATTTCATTTGTTCTTCGTTTTACAGATTTGTGCCTATTCCTATAAATGTGTTGCAATTTTTCACTAGTGAGGAATCCATAGTATCTAGGTTCTGCGGTGACTAATATTTTACATGGTATCAGAGCTCTTGGAGCTACCATTCGAACTAGCAAGACTGTTTTAGTGGCTTGCCAGAAGTAGTGGAGAAACCACAGAATTCTTGAGGCCATTGCATTGAGTCCGTTGGAGAAATCTAGTGGCTCTTCTCAAGTGTGATGCTCTCCCGAATGCACCCACTATCAAACATGGTTTGAATCTGTTAGTGTAGATCCCTCCTGAGTGATTTGAGAGTTGTTTGCAAGTATTGAAGATCAACATTGCCAGAAAGTGCGTGAGAAGCAGAGAAGAATGGAGCCATCTCACCCAAATGTGCTTACTCCCTTCAACTACTTCGATTGGAAGGGAGAAATGGTGATTTTGATGAGATCTAAGGGTCTTTACAGAATTACGATGGGCACTGAGGTGGATCCAAACTCAGCTGTGGAGAAATCCAAGTTTTTCAACAGAATGGATGAGGCATTTGGCCTCCTTTGTCTCAGCATTTCAAGAGACCTCCTATTTCATGTACAAAGTCTAGCTACTCCAAATGAAGTTTAGCTAAAGCTTGAGTCTTTGTTTGGAAATACTGATGAGATGAGAGGACACTAGCTCGAAAATGAGCTTGTTTCATTGAACCCAGGGAATTTCGATTCCATCTAGGATTTCTTCACCAAGTTCAAGAGCTTGGTCTTGCAGATTCGACAATGTGGCATAGACAAGAAAGAAGAACAGTTGGTGTTGTCCATTCTCTCCAAACTAGGTCCTGAATACTCAGTTTTTGTGTCTTCCTTCAACTCCACAAGGCTCACAGTTAGAAATTGGAAGATGCCATCTTTGGATGATTTCATGGAGATGCTAACTCAAGAGCAAGACAAGCTGGTCTTGATGGGCACCATCAAGCAAAAATACCAAGTTCTTGCAGCTGGAGATTCGAAAAATGGAAGAGGCAAGCAAAAACCAAAGGGGTCGAAACCTCAAGAGAAGAAGAAGAAGGATGAGAGGAACAAATCCATTGATGGGGTTTAAAATCCTGCCAAGAACAAGGGAAAGAAGGCTGAGAAGAAAAAATGAAGCTACTTTCAAAGGGGTTTGCACCCAGAGAGTTCATGCATGAAGAAAACCATAGACATGATGACCCATCTCCTACAGAAAAACAGCATTCCTATTCCTGAAAGTTCCAAGAAGAAGGAGAGCGTTTCTGATGACAAGGAGAAGTGCCATGCTTTGGTGGCTAGTACTTCTGGAGTTCCTTCATTCATCATTGATTCAGGTGATTCAAGGCACATGGCTTGTTCTAAAGATGCATTTTCTGTGCTATCTCCCTACAATGGTCCTTCCATCCATATGGGAGATGATTCAAAAATTCCTACTGAAGTTATTGGAAAAATCACTTTGGAACATGGGTTCTTCTCTAATGTGCTATATGTACCAAATATTGCAAAAAAAATTCTCTCTGTATATCAGATGACACATACTAGAGCAGAAAAGAAATTTTTCTTCACCCAAGATGCAGTGGAGATCTCAGAAATTTCTAGTGGAAAAATTGTTGCACTAGGTTTTGTTGATCATGATTCGAGGATGTACAAGTTCTCCCACTTTCTCGAGTTCTCTTCACCAAGTGCACTTTTGTCACATGGGAATGAGACCATCAAGCTATGGCATCAGAGGTATGGTCACCTAAAACAGAGATATATTCAATCCTTGAGCAAAGAAGAGATGGTAGAAGGGCTTCCAACCATTAGTTTTTCCAATGGAACATGCAAGGGTTGCATGGTTGGGAAGCATCCTGAAAATAAGTATGACAAAGGGAAGGAAAGAAGGGCTGATTAGCCACTTGGGATAGTGCATTTTGATTTGATAGTTCCTCTCCATACTCCATCCTATGGAAGATCCAAATATATGCTCACCTTCATCGATGACTACTCAAGGTATTGTTGGTTATTTTTCCTTAGGCAAAAATATGAAGTTTTTCAATGTTTCAAAATTTTCAAGAGCATAGTTGAGAACTTCATGGGAAGATTATGATGGTTTTGAGGACTGATAATGGGAAGGATTATGTCAATAAATATCTACAGTAGCTCTGTTAAGAGCATGGCATTCAGATGCAACATTCAGTGCCCTACACACCACAGCAAAATGGTGTTGCAGAGCGCAAAAATAGAGCACTAAAAGAGATGGCTACTTGCATGATGCAAGCAAAGGATTTGTCTCCTAGGATATGGGATGAAGCTATGAATTGTGCTTCATATGTTTAGAACAGAGCACCACACAAATCATTGCAAGGAATTACTCCATTTGAAGCATGGATGGGCCACAAACCCAATGTTTCACATTTCAAAATTTTTGGCTCAAGGGCTTGGGCTAGAATTCCACCAGAGAAGAGAAAGGCCTTGCGACCCCAAAGAAAGGAGTCAATAATGGTTGGATATGAAGAAGATACAAAGGGGTACAAGCTATTTTATCCATCCTCCCTCAAGACATTTATTGAAAGAAGTGTCCAATTTGAAGAAGAAGAGTTTTTACAAGCTAGTGAACAAGGTGATGGGGATTGCTCAAATTCTCTTCCGGATGATGTAAGTGATGAGTCTATCTCTGATATTTCTGATTTTGAGATATATTCTGATATTAAGGATGATGAGGATGCTATGGAGGCTTATCATGACCCTTCCATAAGGCCCAAGTGGGATGAAACAACAATACAAGCAGCTGGAGAACTTGCAGGTGATCCTCAAGATCCTAGGAAAACTAGATCTCAATTTCAAAGTAATTTTGCTTACTGTGAATCTGATATAAGTTATAAATCTTTTCTAATGGTTGGTTTTGATCCTAATTCATATTCATAGGATTCTAAAGATCCAATATGGAAAACATCCATGCAAGAAGAGATGAACTCCCTCCATGAGAACAAAACTTGGGATTTGGTCCCTCTTCCTCCCAAGAGGAAACTAGTGCAATGCAAATGGGTTTATAGAACCAAAGCTGGATCTTATGGCTCTGACATGAAGTATAAGGCCAGGTTGGTGGCTAAGGGTTACTCTTAGGTCCAAGAAGTGGACTATACAGAGACATTTTCACCGGTGGTAAAGATGGACTCCATAAGACAAGTTTTGGCCATTGGGGATTCCAAGCGATGGGAGGTTCATCACATGGATGTGAAGAGTGCCTTTCTTCATGGGGAGCTGAATGAGGAGATATATATGCAGCATCTTGAGGGATTTATTTCTGATCATACACTTGTGTGCAGGTTGAACAAGTCACTCTATGGGCTCAAGCAAGCTCCTAGAGCATGGTATGCAAAAATGGACAATTTTCTGCTATCTTTGGGGTTTGAGAGATGAAAATCTGATCCCAATGTGTATATATAGAAGAATGGTGATCTGATATTAATCATAGTATTTTATGTAGATGATGTTTTGATAATAGATAGCAGCACCAAAGAGTTGGGCTCATTAAAAGCTTCATTACATAGTGCATTTGCAACGACCGATCTAGGCTTGGAAATTGAGCAAACTATGAATGGAATTTCTGTCACCCAAGCAAGGTATGCTTCAGATTTGCTGCAGAAATTTAAGATGGATGAATGTAAACTAACAAATTTCCAATTCCTATCAGGAGTTAAGCTAAATGAATGGGGTTCCTCTCCACTAGTTGACAGCTCGTTGTATAGGCAGCTTGTTGGGAGCTTGCTATATCTTACTCATTCTAGACCAGATTTGTCATATGCTATTGGGGCTATTGCTAGGCACATGCAAGAGCCTCATGTGGTTCATTGGAGGGCAGCTAAGAGAATCCTCCATTATGTGCAGGGTACTAAGCACTTTGGTATCCATTATGCTGCTGGTTCATCTATTGAACTAGTAGGATTTACTGATTCTGATTGGGCTGGTGATTGTATTGATCGGAAATCAACTTCCGGTTATGTTTTTATGCTTGCACATGGATCTATTTCCTGGTCAAGCAAGAAACAACATACTATTTCCTTATCTTTAGATGAGGCCGAGTACAGGGGATCAGTAAATGCAGCCACACAATGTATTTGGTTGTAAGGTATTCTTGCAGAGTTCGGGATTGTTTTTTATTCACCCACTATTCTTTGGTGTGATAATCAAAGTACAATCAAGATTTCCACTAATCCAGTTTAGACTTAAAGGACCAAGCACATAGAGATACACATGAATTACATTCCGGGTTTGGTGCATGACCAGACCATAGCATTGCAGTATTGCCCTTCTGGTGAGCAAATTGCTGATATTTTCACCAAGTGTTTACTGAGAAGACCTTCAATTACCTTAGATCTTTGCTTGGGGTGAGTGATGCATGGTGATGATTGGTGTATTTTTATATATGCCACATTTCCATTTCAGAGGGGAGGTTTTATTTCCCATGTGGTTTTCCTCCTTACCTTGGTTACATGGACAAATAAATTCTATGATGTAAAACGTGACTTGAGCCTAGTTGCCAAAGCCTTATTTTTGATATTTTCACTAAGTCTAGATTAAGGGGGGGTGTTAGAACAATATTACACCTAGGTACATTAATCATTTATCAAATTATGGTTAATTAGTTCCAAATAGTTTAATAATTGCATCCCTAAGTTGGTTAGTGGGTAAATGGTCATTTAGCTTGAACCAGTTGGTAACGTGGACAAAAATGTGCATGTACCAAGTCAAACTAGCTGTTGGGAGCGCCCTCCCAGTCATTTATTTCAGCCAGCATGCCTAGGGTGCTCTTATCCCCTGTTTTGTGGGATTCTGTTTGACCAAGGGCGCACATGCTCAGTATGTGGACAAACTTGCCTCTTTTGGCCATTTTTAGCCAATTCTAGCTGCCTAACCTCTAACCAATCAGATTCTCCACATGTCTGAGGTCACATGGGCCTGTCTAGTCATTCCCAACGTTCACATGGCATGTTTGAACTAGTTTGGGATGGTTTGGGACATTTTGGTCAACCTAGGGGGGATTGAGCTATTTCTAAGCTAGATCAGTGTGAACACTCCAAATGGATTCGAATTGTTCCTATTTGTATAAAAGGAGGTTCCTAACCTATTTTGAGGTTGGACTATTAATAATATTAAGATATTTCACCCATTTCATGTGTTAATTTCATTTGTTCTTCATTTTACAGATTTGTGCCTATTCCTGTAAATGTGTTGCAATCTTTCACTAGTGAGGAATCCATAGTAGCTAGGTTCTGTTGTGACTAATATTTTACAACAAGCTTGGATCCCTAAACATCTAAGGCCGTATCATTTTCATGTACCAAAATCGTCCCAACATTAAAAGAAGAAGGGAAATCGTTCTGGGACTCATAAATAATAGGATTAAATGACTGGATCCTAGGAGAAGGATCAACTACAGAGGAGGTCGAAATAGACATATCTAGTGGATTATTAACATTCACAAGAATATTGCTTCCCCTTCAGTCCTAAGGGCATCAAAATTCACATGGGAAGAAACCCTATTTTCAGAAAGAGGAACATCCAAAACATTTTCAGAATAGGGTTTCTAGAATCCAAACCAGTGGAATTAGGAGGATCCAAATATGAAATCTTCATGGAATTCAAAATCTCATCAACAGAAAGAGATTTTAATAATAAGGGAAGGAAAATCCATAGCTTACCCATAAAATCCTTAGCTGATTCTTCGTCCGGTGGAAGAGAAAATGAGAGATTTTGTTCAAGGTCTTCAAAATCTTCATTGGAACTTATACTATCCAACAATCCTTTGGATGGATGTAAGACATCAGCCCTACATTCTTGGCGTAAGTGTCAAGTGACATGACATTTGAAACATCTAAATGGAATCCTCCAATACTCCAACTTTTGAATAAAAAAACCTTCATCCCATCAAACTTCCAATTCTTCAGACAAGCCTTCAGAAGTATCCAATTCAACTAAAACCCTAGGGTTACGTTGGTTAGTTTCCATAAAGGTAGATTCTTCAATCAGTATGAAGCGTCCTATGGAATTTTCTATTGACATAAAATCCTGAAAACACCAACACTATAGAGGAAACCCATCCAAGATTACCCAAATGTGTATTTTCTTAAGCTTCTCCTTCCAAGGATCAAATGCCAAATGCCACCTACTCAGAACCAGACAACCCAAACCAATCAACCAAAATATGGACAGAATAAGTTGCATTGAGTCCTCAAACAAGAAGTGAAAATACACCCATTGATTAACCAACATAATAACTCGTGAGACATAATTTATAAGAGGCTTCCATACTTTTGACATCCAATCCAATATTTCAACCCTGTTCAACCTAATATATTCAAATTTTCCAAGTAATGCCCTGAACGACAAAACCTGAACCTTCTCCTTAGTAACGTATTTCCCTAGAGCACATAGAGCACGATTCTTCCTGGGTTTTTCCACTTTAATTCTGCGCCGAGAACGTCCTCTATCGACTATGAAATAAATACAAACCTCCTACATACGAGATAATTTTTTTCATACTTTATATACATTAAGTATACAAACTTTTATCGTGATATCTAAAAACATTAAAACTTAATATTAAATTTTTTATTAACAACTTAAATAAATCTTCCATTTTCATTGATAATACAATTTTTTAAATATTTTTAATTACTATATATTTTTATAATTGAAAAACTAAACAACATTATAAAACTCATCACATATATCAACGATATTTTCTAAACCTATTTAATTATTAACTCAACAATCTTGTTGTATATAGCTACAATATAACTTAACATTCAAATACTTATTAACAAATAAACTAAATCCTTTTAAAAATTGTATTAAATTAATCACAACTTCAATTGAAGTATTCACTATAACTTAATATTTAATATTGAAATATTTATTAACGCCTTAATTGAAGTATTCACTATAATTTAGTATTTAAATATTGAAAATAAATAAATTAATATTGAAATATTTATTAACATATTAATTAAATCCTTTTCAAAAATGGTATTTAAGTACACCATAACTTAACATTGAAGTATTTATTAACACATTAACTAAAACCTCAAAAATTGTATATAGACATAAAATAATTTTTCATTGAAGTATTTAATAGCAAATTAACTAAGTTCTCTTCAATAGAGATTTATAAGATATCAAATTGTGTTCTTGGTTTGCAAAACCTTAGTCTGGATTGGTTTTTTATGCAGATCACTTGGAGTCAAGCCAGCTTCCATGGCCGAGCCTAGTATCAACTAAGTAAAATAAGTGGGAATTTTTTTAAGATATAAATATTTCATAAAAATCAATCTTTTGTTAGTTTTTTTTTATGTGGTGTTGGTTTTTTGGGGGTTTTGTTGTATGGATTGGGGGTGGAGGAAATAGGGCCTACCAGGACTAGAAGTTGTCTTCCAGGTGGCAAATCTTCAGATAACTACACTTTTCTACTAGTTGGTTCTTCGTCGACAGATATCCTTTGACCTGCGGGTATGAACATGGTTTATGGAGTTTTACTATATTCAATGTGATTAAATTAAACCCTAGGTTAGCAGTGGATTTTAACACATTATACAACTTGATGAGAACTTTATACTCAAAACGATAACTCTTTCCATAAAAATTCATATTTTTGCGTCAAAAGCACACAAAAAAACCATCAAATTTAAAATTGGTGCTACCGGTAGCATCCCTTTCTTATTCGAGACTAAAATTGCAAATTTGTTGAAACCCCGACCAACCATGGAAAGTTCCATTGCAATCAAAACCATAAATCGAGCCCTGAATAAAAAATGGTCCTCCCATAATCACCTTCATTTTTATTCGAGGTTAAAATTACATGTTGTTTGGAACCCTGCCCTTAACAATCAATGCCGTTGTAATTAAAACCCTAAAATTATGTTCCCAAAATTACTCAAAATCACAATGACACTGTCATATTTCTTTTCAGGGATAAAATTACAATATGTTTAAATTCGTGACCTTGATAGTTGATGATGTTGTAATAAAAATACCAAAATTAACTCTCAAATTAAAAAGTAATTCTATCAATAACATCACTTTCTTTTTTCGAGTTAAAATTACAAGAATTTGGAAACCATAACGTAATTTATTTATTTTTTAAATCACTACAAACAAAACAAAAAAAGACAAAATTAATAGACATCTAAAATGTTGAAAGTAATACAAAATTTCAAAAAAATAGTATTCCTTCAAATACATTTAAAACAATGATAATGCTATACATTATAAAAAAATTAAAAATTAAGTAAAAAATTATTAAAAAAAATAAAATAAAGTTAAACATTAAAAAAAACATATAAACATTTAAAAATAAATAAATAACATTAAACTAAAATGAAATATTAACTAATAAAATAAATAAATAAGAAAAAACAAATATAAAAAATAAAATAAGAAAATATAGCAGTATACGAGACAACTAAATTGTCCTTGACTATCATAATCCGACAAAAAAGGAAGTGGTGAAATTGTAATTTGTGTTGTTCAAATATTGATTTAAAAAATCTGAGTACTTTTAAAATCCATTATTTACTTTAGGAGAGATCATACTAATTGTTGAAATTACATAATTGCAAAAATTGCAATTTTCAAAAGCAATTTTAACTAAATTTGAAAAAAAAAACGTCGAAAAGCTAGCATGTTTTGGGTACTCTTTATCCTACACGTAAGAAAATAAATATAGAGAGGGGAGGGTGGGAAGGGGGTGGAGTGAAGGTGACACGGGTGGAAAGGGGAAGGGTTGGAGGGGGTGGAGTGAAGGTGACACGGGTGGAAAGGGGAAGGGTACGATAGCGGGTTGTGAGGGAGGGAGGTGGAGTGAAGGGGCATGTGGGGTGGAGTGTGGAGTGGTGCATGAAAGGGAGCGTGGAGTGCAAGAAGTGTAGTGTGGCATGAGGGACTTGATTCTGGAATCGAGTCCCTCATTCCACACTCCACTCCACCCATGTAATTTGTTTTTCTCTTTTTTAATTTATTTTTATGTATTTGTTTTTAAATTTAATGTTCTTTATTATTATACTTTACCCTTTCTTGTGCAATTTTTTATTATTAAGTTTTACTTTTAATTTTAATGTTTTTTATTATTATTTTAAAAAAATTATAATTTTTTTAAATTTTATTTTATTTTATAATTTTTTTAAATTTTACTTTATTTAAATTTTTTATAATGTTTTATTTAATTTTTATTTGTATACAATGTATTTTTATTAGTAGGGAGCCGGAGAAATGAGGCACCTTCCCTGCGATGGATGCTTTACATCTCTGTGATACATTCAGCTATCTCTGCATTTTAGATCCAGATAATTTATATCTCTGCGATGATTCAAGATCTAAAACAAGGGATTTTAATCTTGGCATTGGGAGTAAATCCCAGATCTCTGCAATTAATACCTGCAATGGAGATGTACTGTATCGTGAGACTGGTTGCAGGTTTGTTGTGATGGCGGCGATTGTTATAGGTATTCTCGGTTTTGAGATGGGTAGCAGGGTGATATTGTCCATGACAGGGGTGAGGTCATGTTGACCAAACCTCACCCTGTCTTTTTCACTGGGGAGAGCACTGGATTCGATGGAATGAGGAAGCTTCTGGGGTTAAAATTGTTTTTATCTCTTGTCTCGAGGCTATTTTGAAACTGCTAGTCAGTCACTCTGGTGCTGAGTGCCGGTGATCTGGGGTTATTGGTAGGGTCTGCAATTTTTTTCAGTGGTTATGGATTCATTGGAGGAAGTGGTAGACTTCAATGGTGCCCAGCTAGGGGTACAGGAGGTATGGGGAGTGCCAGGTGGAGGGCAGATGCAGGGTCTGGTGGAGATCCCTTTGATGGGGCCTGTTGGGATTGATTCAACCGGTGTGGGGCAGGAGAGATCGGAAAATGGCGCCTTACCCTCGGAATACCGGCCTTTCTCACCAAAAGACCGGATGCCGGATTATCTGGATAATGATGGCTTGTCAGTGGACATTTTGGGAAGCTCGAGTTGGAGGGAGGCTGGAGAATTCTTTGCTCGGAATCTTGGGTTCCCGGCATCCGGTTTGCAGGTAGGGTTTGTAACGGTAGCCGATTTTGAAAGGATTGCGGATGAGGGTGTGGCCCGTCAGGTAGAGCAGCTATGTGGGTTGGATTGTGGAGGAACAGCTGTGGGTGTGCGAGTGCCTTTGGAGATTTCTGAACACCGTGGTTTTGAAAGCCCTCTAGCGGCTGATGGGTCTACGAAGTTCAAGTCGGGAGATACATCCGAGGCCGGGGCTTTCCAGAGTGGATCCAGCAGAAGAAGAAAACGGAGTTGGATTAAAACCCGCACTGTGGGTAGCTATGCTGTAGGCGAGGATATTGCCTGGGAACGCATCCTGGAGATGTCTAGGTTGACGCTGGTGGGTAGGGTCATGGGAAGGAATTTTTCCCGACCTTCGGTGATGGCGTGGGTGGAAACACACTGGCGCGCGGTTTTAGGCTACACACCTGAGGTGGACATGCTGCTACGAGGTTGGTTTGCGGTGGTATTACAGTCTGAGGTTGATTTACACAAAATACTTGACAGGAATTGGCACTTGGATCATTCGCCGGTATTGTTGAAACCCTGGCATCCCCTTTTTGATGCTAGTAGGGAGAGGGTTGATTTGATTCCGGTTTGGGTAATATTACCGGGCCTTCCGCTGCATTTTTGGGATCTTAGCCATTTTCGAAAGATTGGGGATTTATTGGGAAATTTCCTGGAGGCGGATCTCTCCTATTTAGAGACTCATTACAAACAAGTTGCGAGAATTCTGGTCAATTTAAACATCCGTGAAGGACTACCGGAGGTCATAACTTTGGAATGGGGGCCTGTTAGTATTACTCAGATGTTGGATTATGAGAAAGTGCCTTTTAGGTGCAGGCGGTGTCATGCTTATGGACACCCGGCTTCTGTCTGTCGACTATCGGTTGGCACTCTCAATGGGGGTACTAGAACTCCATCTGCTGTGGAAGATATGTTTGAACCTTTGGACCTGCTGAACAAAGATTTGTTGCCGGTGAAGGAGGACTCGGTTGGAGACCGGTTAGTGGAGGATTTGGACCCTCTTTGCCAGGGTTCTGCAGAGGTGGGGGACATTCAAGCTGCAGTAGATATAGCATCTACTGAAGATTTACTACTTTCTGCCCCTGTGGCTGTGAATGATGTGTCGGGACCTTCTCTCAATGGTATTCCTACTTTCTCTTTAACGCCCTCTGTTCAATTATTTTTTAATCAGTGCACTGTGGAAGGGAGTGACTGGGTAAAAGGGCTGAAAAATTTATCCCTGTCGGGACACACTGTGACTTCTCCCCTTCCTCTTTCTTCGGGCCATTGTGGGGGTTTACATTATTCGGAGGAAGAATCCTCTGTTCACAATTCTTTTTTGCCTCCGCTCCTTTTGGAGGGCAATCTGACCATTATTGAACCTGATCCGGGGAAGGTGGCTGAATCATCTGAGCCCTCCTCACCTGAGTCTTCTGCATCAGGTTATAATCTTCGATCTTGCACTAAGATTTCAGGGGGAGGTTTAGGTAAAGAAATGGTGCCGGCGCGGAGAGGCAGAGGACGCAGATCTCATTTATCTAAGGCACAGAACAGGGCCATATTAGATCTTCGGGCTGGGAAACAAGTCTCGATTGAGAGGGCACTTAGAGCAGTGAATGCCCGTTCCCATGTTCGGATATGAAGATCATGTCCTTTAATTGCCGGGGTCTGGCTGGGCCTAAAAAGAAATCAGCCTTCATGAGGGATTTTTCTCTTGAACACCCTGATGTGATTCTGCTACAAGAGACTTTAGGATTAGGTGATATCGTCAAGGAGAAACTGGAACTTTGGTTGGTGGGCTGGACCTTTGTGACTCTGGATGTTAGGGGTCGCTCTGGGGGTCTGGCTGTGGGATGGAAGAACTGTGTGTTTAAACTCATCAATGCTTGGGGGATGGCTTCTGTGTTGGGAGCTGATCTTCTCTCTGCTGACTTAGGTACATGTTTTTCTGTGGTTAATGTCTATGGGCCCTATGTACACAGAGCTCCCTTTTGGGAGACACTTCTGCAGGATCAGCTCTTGGATGGTGAATCGATTGTGGTGGGGGGTGATTTAAATTTTTCTTTAGGGCAATCAGAAATTTGGGGCCCTCAAGCGCATGTGGATCCATTGGCTGGATACTTTCAACAGTTGCTGGTTCGAAGAAATCTTTTGGATATTGAACCCGTCAAGCTGAAACCCACCTGGAGGAATAATAGGAGTGGGGAGGCTAGGGTGGCAAAAAGATTGGACCGGTTCCTAGTGGCAGAGAGGCTGGTGGACAGGTTCTTTCAAATCAGACAGTGGGTTGGGAGCGGTGGGGATTCTGATCACTTCCCTATCTTTATGGAGATCAGGAGAGGACCTATCAATCCTCCTAGTTCTCTTAAGTTTAACAAGACCTGGTTAAGTGATGCTTCCTTTAAGAGTCTCTTTCTGGACCTTTGGAGGTCGTATGATGGAGATCATGTACGCACTGCGGCCTTTCAATTTGCAGAGAACATTCAACGATTAAAAGGAGCTGTTAAGATGTGGGCTATTGATAAGAGAAAGAGGGAGGATACTGCTTTGAAGTTGGTGGAGGCTGAGCTACTACAGATCTATGAAGGGGACGGTGGAGGACTATTGACTCAGGAAACTAAGGCTGATATGGTCAGGTTGGAAGGCACAAGGAATAACCTTTTGTTAGAAAAGGAGGAAACATGGAGACTCAAGAGTAGGGCGATTTGGCTGGAATGTGGCGATGAAAATACTAAATTCTTTCATGCATATGCCAGGGGGAGAAAGTCGGTCAATACTATCTGGAGCTTGAAGGACGAAGATGGCATTGAACATTTTGACTTTGAAGATAAAGCTAGATGTGGGGTGGGGCATTTCCAAAACTTATTCAAGGCACCTGCCCAGGCTTCCATAGCAGAGGTTATCAGGATAGCTCAATTGTTTCCGAGGTATGCTGAGGAGGAGGATAATAGGAGACTGATGCGTGCTATTACTGAGGAGGAGTTAAAGGAGGTCCTAGGTAGCATCCAGAAAGACAAGAGCCCCGGGCCTGATGGATGGACAGTTGAATTTTTTCTGGAACTTTATGATGTTTTGGGGATGGATCTCCTACAGGTGATTGAAGATACTCGAATTAATGGGAAGATACCGGCGTGCTTCAATTCTACTTTTATAGCCCTCATTCCTAAGACAGATAATCTGGCTACACTATCAGAATTCAGACCTATTTCATTGTGCAACTGTATCTACAAGATTGTTTCGAAGGTCATAGATCGGAGACTTAAGGTTACCTTGTCGGAACATATTTCAGCTGAACAGTTTGGCTTTCTAGAAGGTCGACAGATACATGAGGCTATAGGGGTGGCTCAGGAGGGACTACATAGTTTAAAGACCCGTCATATCAAAGGAGCTATTCTCAAAATTGATTTGTCCAAGGCATACGACAAGGTGAGTTGGATTTATATCCGGCTTCTTCTTACACATTTGGGTTTTGGTATCAATTTTATTAGATGGATCATGTCTTGTATAACTACTGTATCATTCTCTGTGTTATTAAATGGTGCGGCCACCCCTTTTTTTCATGCGGAACGTGGCCTTAGGCAAGGCTGTCCACTTTCCCCTCTCCTTTTTCTGCTGGTGGCAGAAGGTTTGAGCAGGGCTTTAATCGATGCTAAATTACAGGGGAGTTTTAATGGCATTGGCGTTGGTGAACAGTTATTTGTTACTCATCTTTTATTTGTGGACGACATTATAATTTTCTGTTCTGGTGACCGAAGAGATACTAGGACTCTGAAGGAGATCATGGATCTTTTCTCTTTAGCTACGGGGATGGAAATTAATGCTGAAAAATCCACTCTTACTACCCATCTGCTGAGACCGGAAGAGGAACGGGCTCTTGTAGAACTTTTCCCTTTTAAGCTATTAGGTCTGGATGATGGTCTGAAATATCTGGGCTTCTCCCTGAAAGAAAACGTGTATCTAAAAAAGGATTGGAGATGGCTTATTGGTAAGGTGGAAGGAAGACTGAATGTCTGGAGTCATAAGTGGATGTCGCGCGCTGGCAGGTTGGTGCTGGTTAAGGCCGTTCTGGAAGCCATTCCAGTTTACTGGATGTCTTTGTCATGGATACCGAAAGGAATTCTTGAATCTATCAGGCGGTTGTGCTTTAGATTCTTGTGGAGTGGAAAGAAGGAGGGTCTGGTAACCCCTTGGGTCAACTGGAAGAGAATTGCAGTACCTAAAGGCCTGGGGGGGTGGGGATTAAAAAACATCTTTCTTTTTGCTCAAGCGTTGGCAGCTAAGGGTGGCTGGAGACTTATCAAAACTAATAGCTTATGGACCAGGGTTAATAAAGGAAAGTATCTATCAGAGATGAGCCTGGATGAATGGATTAGCAGCCCTCGGAAGTCCCATATAGGGGGATCCGTTATTTGGAAAGCGGTGGTTAAATCATTCGATCTGGTGGCGAATAATTTGGCTTGGGACGTGGGAAATGGAGAAAAGGTGAGAGTGGGTCGAGATCCATGGATCGGGAGTGAACGTCTGCATCTGTTACTTGTTCATGTTGTTAATGAATTGGAAATAAGGGGCATTTTCACCCTTAACCATTTGGCTGAGCAGAGACCCGATGACCAGTGGATACAACACTGGAAAAGTGCAGAAACGCTGGGACTGGGGGAACCTGCGGCTGTTTTTTTGAATAACTATATCAGAGGTCTGAATAGGGCGCATATTCACCTATCGGAACAGGAGGATGAGCTGACCTGGGATCGTGATCCGGCGGGGAACTATACACCGAAGATGGGTTACTTAGTGCTTAGTGCTGGAGCTGTTGATCGGGATGAGGTCTGGTGGTGGCGATCCCTGTGGAAACTAAAGTGCCCATCCAAGAATCGACTTTTTATGTGGTGTGCACTGGTGAATCGGGTCCCGACATGGGATATTTTACAGAAGAGAAATTTCCAGGGCCCGGGATGGTGTGTTATGTGCAAGCAGGAAACGGAAACGATATCACACCTCTTCATTAAGTGCCCGTTCACGATTGCTGTGTGGAATGAATGCACTAGATTGGTGGGCTTTGTATGTAGATGGGAAGGAGATTCTGTGGAAATTGCTTGGGAGAACTGGTGGAGAAGAACAACTTTGAAAAAACAGAGGATTTTACCATTGCTGATTATTTGGGGGATTTGGTTGGCAAGGAATGGGGCTATATTTCAGGAAAAACCATGTCTCCCGGAAATTTTGTGTGCAACTTCTGTGGGCATTTATCAAGCTAGACCTGAATATGTTAGGGCTGCTAAACAGAGATGGGACATGGTTGTTGAGATTGATAAATCTCATCCATGGGGTTTTTTCGACGGAGCCGCTAGCAATGAGATCTCTGGTGGGGGGGCTATCTTATACTTCTCTGATTCTCATTTCATTACTCTCACGATGGGTCTTGGAGCGGGATCCAATAACTATGCAGAAGTTATGAGTTTAAAATTATTACTCATTTTCGCAGCGGAGAGGGGTATCTCGAGGTTGGAGGTATATGGAGATTCGCTGAATGCTATTAATTGGACCAACCAAACTCAAGTCTGTAGAATGCTCAGACTTGTTAATGTGATCAACACTATCCAGCAGGTCAAACAATCCTTTGACTCATTCACATGTCGGCATGTTTACAGGGAAAATAACCAAAAAGCGGACCAGGCATCCAAAGAAGGGCAGCTCATGGCTTTCGGTACTTGGAAAGTAGCAGAAGTTATTGATGGACAGCTAACTGAATTCTATCACAGACCTTTTATTGACTGAAGCAAAAGAAGATGTTATTTACATATTTTTAATCTGTAGTATATTATAATAGACAATGAAGAATTTTTGTAATCCTAATGAAGATGTAAAAGCAAAATAGTCCGGTGGGACAGAACTAGTTATTTTTTGATAAAACTGGAAAGTATCAAAATAGGCAGGTTGAAAGCAGACGTAACAGTCTCATCATGTAGTTTTTTGGGGCTGAGAAATTCACTGGACAAGTGAATACAGAATGCAATTCAGATCTCTTCGGATGAATGGAATTACGCTTTTTTCTTTTGGAAAAAAAAAAGTATTTTTATTAGTATTATCATTTTAAATATTTTGAATATATTTGAAGCATTAATGTTTTTTTGAAAATTTATTTCTTTTTCCAAAAAGTATATATTTTTATAATTTTTTTATATTATTTTTATAGTGATTTTAAAGAAAAGAAAAATTAAATATTTTGTGGTTTCCAAATGTTTGTGATTTTAATTTAATAAAAACAAATGATGCTTCTAGTAGCATTTCTTTTCGATTCAAGATTTTATTTCGGTATTTTCATTGCAATGACGTTGGCTATTAGGGCTGCGATTTCAAACGAGTTGTGATTTTAGCCTTGAAAAGAAAAATGGAAGTGCCATGGTGATTCTAAGTGATTTTGGGAGGATAATTTTAAGGTGTTGATTGCAGTGAAATTAATTGTTAATGTCAGGGCTTCAAACATGATGTAATTTTCACCTCAAATAAAAACAAGGTTGATTCTGGGAGAACCATTTTTTTATTCAATTCAATTTATAGTTTTGATTGCAATGGCATCGATCATGGTCGACTGGGGTTTGAAAAAAGTTGTAATTTTATCCCTTCCAACTTATCTGAACTTAGACTTGTATTGTATTTACCTCTGTAAAGAGATTGTTTATTTTAATTAAAAGCCATAATAATTGGAAATATTTATGTGTGTTGTTTATGTTGTGTAAACCGATACGCAGCCGACCCAGGTCCTACCTCCATTAGTTGGTATCAGAGCTGCGTGACTCTGAATAGCAGGTCGTTCGAGAGACCCACCCGCATCAGTTGGTATCAGAGCAGGAAGTCAATCCTACATTGTGAGTCTAGTTGCGATTGGACGAGGGGAGCAAATCTATTTGCGGTTGGGTAGAGTTGCAGAAGACGAAGAAGCTCGATTGTGATTAGGTAGTGTGGTTTAGTCAATAGAATAAGTGACAATGGCTTAGAGAGGCGTAAATGTCTGTGGCAGAGGGAGGATACCACGCAAAGGTGTAGGGGTCACAATTGACCATGAAATGTTCAAAGAATGCATCCATACCATGAGGAGTCCGAAGAACAAGTTGGATGCGGTAAAGGAAGCTCAGAAGAGGGGAATAGGTATTGACACCCTTGACCATAGTGACGAGGAAGTTGAGAATGAAGAATATACTCTTGAGGATGAGTGAGAGGAAGAGACAGGATATAAATTATTGAAGGTATTATCAGATATGAAGGGTGGATCTAAGATGGACGTCTCTACCTACTCAAGGAGCTTAATCCCTGAAGAGTTGATAGACTGGATAAGGGAAATGGAAAAATACTTTCATATGGAGCAGATAGAAGACCCCAAAAGGGTGAAGGTTTCATGTTTGAAGCTGAAAGGTCATGGCCTCATTGTGGTGTGACAATGTGTAGGCTGAAAGAATGAAGAAAGGAAAGGACAAAGTGAATACTTGGGACATAATGGTCTCCAAGATGAAGGATAATTTCCTTACCACCGACTACATGATTTCTCTATTCAGGAAACCGCAAAACCTGAGACAGAAGGAGATGACTGTGAAATAATTCATAGAATAATTCTATCAAATTCCTATTCAGTCGAGACAAACCGACGAAGGCGAGGAGGTAGTCGCAAGGTATGTAAATGGCCTGAATTACACTATTCTGGATGAGCTAAGTCTTTCATGGTTCAGGATAGTCATAGAATCCTGTTAGCTAGCCTTGAAGGCAGAGAAGAAACTGCTGCAAAAGACTTCTACAAGCAGGGGAAAGTCGAATGCTCGAAGCCAAACATTTGTCGCCACCATAGGATAAACCAGAGGGGTGAGGAAGGAGGAAAGTCATGACGAGAAACGAGAAGAAATCACGTCTGGAGACAATGTAACTGAACATCAATAGGGAGGAGAGAACCCTAGAGGTCCTGGGTGGATTCCAAATCAAGGCTGAGCTTGCCAATATTTTCTTCTTCCCTCAAGGATGCGCCATGATACAACTCTGCAATCTCCAATAAAATATCTCTATCAGAAAGCAGTTGAGGAAAGTGCTCTGATACCACTATAATATCCCAACCAAAATATACTGGAATCTCAACTCAAAATTGTCAATTTTAGCTCATATTTTTACTAGTACTAAGGTTGAGACAACTTATGTAAATTGAACAATGGAAATTTCGACCACTGGAAACCCAAACCCAAGGATGATAGGGGAACCTTTAGGTTCTGATTTTTGTATGGGACAATGTGCATCCAAAAAAAATTTCACATGTAAAATTTTTATGGATCATTTGTACAAATCATGGAGACCATTTATGTTTCGAGCTTCAACTACCGTTGAAATGTACCGCAATACTTTTGGGTGCATCCGCGTATACAAACTAGATCAGGTCAGGGTGGATACTATTGGATGAAATGATAATTTTTGGATATCATATTGTGTCAAGGAATAACATATGACAAAGTAATTAAGATATGGGGAGCTATTACTGTAGTTTGGAATAAAAGGATTTTAGGTTTCCGTGGTATGCAGAGTTTGAGTGGTTTGTCGGATACTCCAAACCACTCAAACTTTGGGATAATAGGTTGGATTTCCTATTTTCCTTCCCAAGAACTAAATAAAATGATCTAATTAGTATTCTGAATATGGAATATGATTAATTATTGTCTTAATAACTCACATCAACTTACATAATTGAATTTTAGTTCATATAATATATTTTACATGCAAAACAGTAAAACTAGCTAATTGGACTACCTAACTAGTTTGACTTCTAGTGGACCCAAACACTATACGATCTGAACTAAATTGCATTATGAAACTTGTTATGGATTAATTATGACCTTAATGACCTGCAGAACTTTACATAATTACATTTGGCTTTATATAACTCATTTTACAACCTTTTTGGAAAAACTAGTCAAACTTTCTAGTCTAATGAGCATAGGTAGGAAAATGACTTAATTACTTGCAGAATTTGAAAGGAATATTTATGAATAATATTAAGTATGGTTTATAATAGAATAAATATCACATTATAGGCACCAAAATGACTTTAAGGGTCTTAGTAACCCCCAGCATGAACCATGTCTCAGTTACATCAAAGAAAGCTCCATTGGTTGGAGTCTGGAATACATAGTGAAGATAGGCTCCAAGAAGAATGAGTGGAACTGATGTAAATTCAGTGATAATATATGGAATCCTCCTCCATCATGGCAGAATTCGAATCATCACATGTTGATTCCCACACAGAATTAGAGAGAAGGAAGAAGATAGAAGGTTGCTGCAGGAGAGGTTCCTTCTTCAATATTTTGGGAGTCTTCAAGGAATCTCGACCCCAACTTGAGATTAGAATTTAATGGCTGCAAGATTATATTCAATAGTTGTACAATAGTATTTTGTACCTGTAAGAGAGGAGTGGAAGAGATACTGGAACAATAATGGCTAAGGGGAGCATCACCCAAAGCAAGGTTGAGGCACATCAGTCAACAAGAGAAGCTAAAGCTCTCACATTCAATTACAAAATGGTCAAAAAAATTGAATTGGATTTGGAATCATTCTTTTATATAATTTTAGGGTGACTTGCTGAGCAAGTTGAATAGCTTGGTGACCTCTGGGATCCCTTCCACATGGGCCACCCATGAGTGGATATACTTGCCTTGATTTTGCCTTCAAATATTTTCTTTCCTTTAGAAACTGTGCCCCCCTTTGTCTCAAGAATTTTCCTGCTTTGCTAGAGTTTCCTGCTTTGTAAACTGAGCTCCATTTTAGAAACTGCGCTCCCCCTTTGTCTCAATATGTTTCCTGGTTTGTAAACTGAGCTCCCTTTTGGAAACTGCGCCCTCCTTAGCTTTTCCTGGATATTTCTAATTTCCTGCTTTTGGAAACTTCTTACACCTGCTTGCTTTTGATCTGTTTCTAATTCCAACAGGTATCTTTTGCCACCTTGCTAATTTCTTGTCCTCAGTTTCAATTTAGCAAGCTTATCCTCATGATGGTGCCCTCTTGTCCCACTTGCACAATTTTTAGGAATATTTATTTATAAAAATAATTTAAAATTAATTAAATTATCTCATCTACTAGACTTAGGATAATTTTATTCTACGATTACAAAATTGAATAAAATTAATATCCCTAGGGACAAATTTGTCCCATTTACCCATGGGAATTGACTGGTTCAAAATTGGGGACATGACAAGTCCTCCCTTCCCAAAATTGCTTGTCCTGAAGCAATTGAATTTATGGAGGATGAACCTTTCCAATCGAAATCATTTGTTGTGCAATTTTGATTTAGTAGACTCTATGAACCAATTTTATGCAAGTTTCCACCATGCTTTTTGCTGCTCTACTTTGATTTTAGTCCCCATACTGCTTTTTTTTTTTTTAAATTCTTCAAACTTGAGCATTTAAAATCAAAATGATCCTAGGATCCAAACTTAACCTTTGTAGTATTTCTTTACTTAATAATTTCGAAACTTTGTACTACAAAGATGAACTCGAGAGACTAAAGATTGAATTTCACCAATAATCCAAAAACCAGAGATCTATTCCCAATTAACTGAAGCAACAATGCCAGGATCCGATTGCTTGTTTTTCATTATCATGGAAAGGAATACTTCTGTAGTCCAACTGTTAGTAAAAGGAATTACCGGATACCCTTTCCCCCACTGCAAGTATCTATATGGCAGTTTCAAAAGTGAAAATTTTCCATCCCATGGAATGCCAGGATTCTATTGTACAATCTGCATATTTCTAAGCATTAGTGAAAACCAGATAGTTCCATCATTATGTAAAATGCAAGGGAGGATGGAAACAACATGCCACCAAACAATAAGATCATTTTTAAATAAGCAACTTGGTAACTCTGAAATCCCAATCAAAATATGCAACTCTCCAATGTAGGGGTGAATCAAAGGAAGACTATACATCACCAAATATCCCTTCAAAGAGGGAGGCCAAAATTCAACAAGTATTTCCTTTCCAACTAAAGGGTTCTTGTGTGACCAATGCACACAAGAAGCAAAGGTGTCATCCATGAAACTCAAATGAAAAGGGTGAGGATCCCATGTCCCATAATGCTGATCCAAAAGAGAGTAAGTTATATCAAAATCATCCATGTGTATGTATTCCTCAAATAAAGAGATCTCTTGATCTCTATGGAACCCAACAGGTGCTTCCCTCTTCATCCAATGGCTCAAGCCTCTTCCATTGATCCATGGGTGCAAGACTCCAACAAATGACCCAGACATTGAAGATAAGTGTAGATATGATGCCTTCTTATCAAAAGAGGCTGCAAAACCAAGCATGGGTTGCCTCAACTGCTGTTGGGAAGGGAACATATCATATGTATCAATTATAGGAGCCTCTTGATCCTCATGTGGCACAAAAAGGAAGAATCCCTTTACCCACTTTTCATCCCTATGGGTGTTGGATTCCACAGGTGTGTGGAATGAAGGACATTGGCCCAAATCTTGTAAATAATCATTCATCTCACTTGTGGTTGTCTCAATAAAGGTGAGATCATGTGCCTCTTCAAAAACCATGCAAATCTCTCCTAGAAGAAACTCATAATATTTATGGAAATGAACATGTGCTTGGTCTTCAGTTTGCTTGTATTCCAACTCCTCAAGCACATGAAAATCATACTATACTTCATGTGCCACCATCACATGAATTTATCTTTCTGCATCATGTATGCAATCATCCATATAAGAATGATTGTCTCCAATGTAGGGACTGAACTGTGATCCTTGCAACTTCTCATGTAGTTTCTCAAGATACTGCTCAGATTCTTGAAGGGCTCTGTTATTATTCTTCAAAGAATCCTAGGTGGATTCCAAATCAAGGCTGAGCTTGTCAAAATTTTCTTCATCCCTCAAGGATGTGCCATGATACAACTCTGCAAGCTCCAGTAAAATATCTCTATCAGAAAGCAACTGAAAAAAATTTCATCTTAGGATTCCTATTGCTTCCCGAATGTGCAAAAAATATTCAACAGAGGGATGCTCCTCAATTGATGCAGTTCTCCAACAGTTGTGAGAGATAAAAGCATAAATTTCATGGAGGTTGTCCCAGGCCTCCTTGATATTTCCCTCACTCATTTTCAATGGCCCAATCAGGGAAAGAAGTTTTTGCTAGTGAACCTCCTCTTCTATGTCTTGCAATTCAATCTTCTTTGATTCATGAACCCCAATACTGGAGGATTCAACTAAGCCAATATTCCCACTAGAAATGGATTCCATATGGGGATGCAACAAAGGCATACAAAAATCAGAATTGCATCCATACCTTTGTGCCCAATTCTCCTCCTCATGTGACAATCTTATGTCAGCAGGATTCTTCTCCAAATTTTATGATTCACACCCCATTGATGTGTGCTTGTTTTCTTCTTCCTGATGAAGTTCAAGAGGTGATTGTAAATATGATTCATGTTCATCCTTTGGATCCGATCGAAAATATGTCTTATCACTACTGAAAACATCATCATCCATTGTAATGATTTTGAGATCACCCACAAAGAAACTAGGAGTGATTTCACCTTCCACATTGCTAACAACCAGATGTTGGACTGCTAGATCTTCCATTGTGCATGGGCCTTGTTCATCTTCTTCTAATGAACGATTTGGTAAATCATAAACCTTATGGATGCTACAAATAGGCTGATTTATATTTGCATGCTCTTCCTCATGGTATGATGGTTGTGATGAAAAATCATATTTCTGATCATACATGTGACTAGTATTTTCTCCTTTATGAACTGATGTCTTAGGGCATAGATTGGAAGAGCTATTTGATTCTTCTCTCTACTGCAAAATATGCTTCATTTATTGGCACATCTTATCAGCAGTAAGGAAATCCACCATCTTTTCTTTGATCATCCTATCTACCACAAGTTCACAATAATCTCGAAAAGATAAGAGATCCAATATCTCTTCCTTTAAGGAATAGTATTCCATGAGATACTGGAATGATCCCTTCATATTCTTTCCACATGAAAATTTTCCATCCCATTTAGACATAGGTAGATCATATCCTATGTCCTCATTAAACATATGGTCAGAAAAGTAATCTTCTTCAAATATCTGCAAATAACAATCTCCAATAGAGGACATTTCCTCTTCTTCACATGGCTCAAAATCTTCCTCAATCACTAGTAGGAACCTCATACTAATATTTTGAGTATTTGTTCTGCAATATTCTTCAACAGTTAGGTTCTTTATTTCCATAGGGGTGGAGGAAAGTGATCTGATACCATTGTAATATCCCAACCAAAATATACTAGAATCTCAACTCAAAATTGTCAATTTTAACTCATATTTTTACTAGTAAGATTGAGACAACTTATGTAAATTGAACAATGACAATTCTGACGCCTGGAAACCAAAACCCAAGGATGATAGGGGAAAATTTAGGTTCTGATTTTTGTATGGGATAGTGTGCAGCCGTAAAAATTTTCATAGGTAATTTTTTTATGGATCCTCTGTACAAATCACGGAGACCATTTATGTTTCGAGCTTCGGCTACCGCCGAAGTCTACCGCAATACTTCTGGGTGCATCTGCGTATACAAACTAGATCGGGTCAGGGTGGATAATATTGGATGAAATGATATTTTTTGGAGATCATATGGTGTCAAGAAACAACAAGGAACAACAGATGACAAAGGAATTAATATTTGGGGAGTTGTTACTGCAGTTTGGAATAATAGGTTGGATTTCCTATTTTCCTTACCAAGAACTAAATTAAGTTCTCTAATTAGTTTTATGAATATGGAATATGATTCATTATTATCCAAATAACTAATATAAAATTACTTAATTTAATTTGAGTTCATATAGTAGATTTTACAGGTAAAACAGTAAAACTAGCTAGTTGGACTGCCTAACTAGTTCGACTTCTAGTGGACCCAAAAACTGTACGACCTGAACTAAATTGAATTATGAAAATTTTTATGGATTAATTATGACCTTAATGACCTGCAGAAATTTATAGAATTACATTTGGATTTATATAACTCATTTTACAACCTTTTTGGAAAAACTAGTCAAAATTTCTAGTCTAATGAGCATAAGTAGGAAAATGACTTAATTACTTGCACAATTTGAAAGGAATATTTATGAATAATATTAAGGATGGTTTATAATATAATAAAAAACATCTTACAGATATTTTGCAGCACCAAAATGACTCCAAGGGTCTTAGTAACCCCTAGCATGAACCGTGTCTCAGTTACATCAAAGAAAGCTCCATTGGTTGGAGTCTGGAATAAATAATGAAGGTAGGTTCCGATCATAATGAGTGGAACTGATATAAATTCAGTGAGAATATTTGGAATCCTCCTCCATCATGGCATAATTTGAATCATCGCAGGTTGATTCCCACAAAGAATTAGAGAGAAGGAAGAAGATAGAAGGTTGCTGCAGGAGAGGTTCCTTATTCAATATTTTGGGAGTATTCAAGGAATTTCGACCCCAAATTGAGATCAGAATTTAATGGATGCAATATGATATTCAATGGATATACAATATTCTTCAGTACCTGCAAGAGAGAGTGGAAGAGATACTGGAATAATGGCTAAGGGGAGCATCACCCAAAGCAAGGTTGAGGCACATCACTCAACAAGAGAAGCTAAAGCTCTCACATTCAATTACAAAATGGTAAAAAAAAGTGAATTGGAGTTGAAATAACTCTTTTATATAATTTTAGGTTGACCTACTCAGCAAGTTGAATAGATTTGTGACCTCTAAGAACCCTTCCACATGGGCCACCCATGAGTGGATATACTTTCCTTGCTTTTTCCTTACAAGATTTATTTCCTTTAGAAACCGTGCCCCCCTTTGTCTCAAGATGTTTCTTGCTTTGTAAACTGATCTCCCTTTTAGAAACTGTGCCCCCCCTTTGTCTCAAGAGTTTTCCTGGTTTGTTAGAGTTTCTTGCTTTGTAAACTGAGCTCCATTTTGGAAACTACGCCCTCCTTATCTTTTCCTGGATATTTCTAATTTCCTGCTTTTGGAAAATTCTTACACCTACTTGATTTTGATCTGTTTCTAAATCCAACAGGTTGCTTTAGCCACCTTGCTAATTTCTTATCCTCGGTTCCAATTTATCAAGCTTATCCTCATGAGGGCGCCCTCTTGGCCCACTTGCACAATTTTTAGGAATATTTATTTATAAAAATAATTTAAAAATAATTAAATTATCTCATCTACTCGACTTAGGCTAACTTTATTCTATGATTACAAAATTGAATAAAATTAATATTCCTAGGGACAAATTTGTCACCTTTACCCATGGGAACTGTCTGAGTCAAAATTGGGGACATGACAGTGCACCCATTCAAGGGCTAACAATAGGATTACTATCAAGTACCGATTTCCATTACCAAGGATGGACGACCTAATCAAATGCTTGAGTGGAGCGACATACTTTCACTAAGATCGACCTGAAGAGTGGATACCACTAGATCCGGATAAGGGACGGTGATGAATGGAAAACAACCTTCAAGATGAAGGAAGGGTTATATGAATGGTTGGTTATGCTGTTTGGGATGACCAATGCACCAAGCACGTTCATGAGGTTGATGAACGAAGTGCTGAAACCATTTTTGGGGAGATTCATCATGGTGTATCTCAATGACATATTAATTTTCAGCAAGGTAAGAGAAGAGCACTGTCTCATCTTCGACAAGTTTTGTAGAAGCTAAGTCAGGAAAAACTGCTAGTAAATTTGCAGAAGTGTTCCTTCATGTAGAAGGAGTTGGTGTAATTGGGATTTGTGATTTCCAGAAAAGGGATGAAGATGGATCCAAAGAACGTAATAGTAATTCTAGAGTGGTTGGAATCGACAAGCGTCATTGAGGTAAGTCATTTCCTTGGACTTTCCTATTTCTATTGGAATTTCATAAGAGATTTTAGTCGAATATGTGCACCATTGACGACGTTCATGAAAAAGGGTGAGTTCAAGTGGACGTAAGCTACCTGACGAGCATTTGAGAAGTTGAAGAAGAAAGTGATGGAGAGTCTAGTCTTAGCTCTCCCAGATTTCGATAAGGTAATGCAAGTCGACTACGACGCGATTGGGTTAGCAATTGGAGTTGTGTTGAACCATGAGAGCCAACCATTTGCATTTCTTAGTGATAATATAGATGACGCCAAGAAGAAGTATTCGATCTATGACCAAGAGTTGTATGCCATCATCTAGGCACTCAAGAAGTGGAGACATTACCTGTTACCCAAGGAATTTGTATTTTTTACTGACCATGAAGCTCTGAGATACCTAGACACTCATACAAAGTTGAATGAGAGGCATATGAAATGTGTCTAGTTCTTGCAAAGTTACACCTTTGTAGTGAAACATAATTTAGGGAAGACTAACAGGTTAGTCGATGCATTAAGTTGAAGATTCACATTGTTGGGGATGACTATTGTAAGATTGACAGGGCTAGAGTCGATGAAGGCCGAATATGAAGTTGACAAATATTTTTCCAATGCTTGTAAGGTGTCGAAGGAACCATGGAGTGGAAACATAACTCTATACTTGGATTATTTCATCCACAAAGGATACCTATTCAAGGGACATCAGTTATGCATCCCCAGAGGATCAGTGACGGAGAATCTGATCAGGGAATTGCTTAGTGGAGGACTAGGAGGACACTTTGCAATAAAAAATACTAAGGCATTGGTCGAGGAAAAATATTGCTAGTCAGGATGCCAAAGGGAGAAGTCAGAATATGGGACTCTATCTACCATTTCCAGTGTTGACTGTCCCATGGAAATATATCAGCATGGATTTTGTGTTGGGATTGTTGAAGACACAGGAGGGAAACAACTCCACCTTTGTGGTAGTTGATAGATTTTCCAAAGTTGCACACTTTATTCCGTGTCAGAAAACCAATGATGCCACATGTATTGTTATTTTGTTTTTCAAAGAATTTGTAAGGCTACATGGGTTCTTGAAGAGTATCACTTCGGACAGAGATACCAATTTTATGGGTCATTTTTGGAGAACCCTATGGAAGAAAATCGACAGGAGGTTGTAGTTTAGTTCTGCATACCTTTCGTAGACTAATGGGAACACTGAGGTCGTGAATGGGAGCTTGGGAAATTTGTTGATATGATTAACTATTGATCAACCAAAGCAGTGGTACAATGTGTTGGAACAAGCGAAATTAGCGTACAACAATTCAGTGAACCAATCAATGGAATGAGTCTATTCCAAACTGTGCAAGGGAGAAGTCTGCATCGAGTAACCAACTTGGCATAGCTGCCAACGGGAAAGCAGAAAAGTTCATATGCATAATCATTTTCCAACCACATGAAGGAAGTACACAACCAGGTGAAGCGACACCTGGAGAAAAGAAATGTAGTGTAGAAGTTAAGGGTTGACAAAAAGAGACGACTGCACTCATTTGAAGAAGGCGACTCAGTATACGTGCACCTGAGGAAGGAAAGGTTCCCCAGTGGAACATCTGACAATATGAATTCAAAGAATATTGGTCCGTGCAAAATCTTGAAGAATATTTTGGACAATGCATACATTTGAGAGCTACTGGAGGAAATGGACATATCACCAACATTCAATGTTTCTGACGTGTACAAGTTTGAAGAAGGGTCGACAAGTGGGAATGAGATGATGAAATACTGGTAGGGACATATACTAGTTCATCTGACGGAGGAGGTTTCATAAGTGCTCGATGAGCAGGAAGTCAGGAAGACTAGGAGTCAGAAAAGAAAAGAATATTTGGTCCCGTGGAAGAATCGAGATTTGGAGGAGGCGACCTGGATTTCAAAGGACAAGATTGAGGAGTTGCAGAACCATGGGTGTAGTTATTTTCAACCTGGAGAGGTTGATACAGTGGTATTAGTGCCCAGAACTAGAATTTGTAGATAGACAACCTGAAGGCCCGAAGGACAGTCGACGACCTCCACAAGCAGGGCGATAGTCAATAGGAGGTGATGAAGTCATGAAAATTCCAACCAAGTGTGGTCAGTGATAGGTGACAAGGAACAAGTAAAGAGGTCAAAGGTGATGCCGACCACATGAGGGAGAATTCATGGACTGATTGACGATGACGAGTATGACTGCTGACTGGGACAGTTGGAGTCCCGAGGAGCCAAGTCGTTGTAGTAGTTGAAATGGTTGCAGAAGAAGTTATGGAAGTTGTTGCAGAAGGCTAGGTGGAGAGATATAATGAAGAGGGCCACATGAGGTATTTAATGAAGTATCGCCATGCCTAGAAGTAAGCGAATATTCTGGAGGATGAGTCGATTGGACCAAGTCCAGGGGATGAGTATAAATATCAGTTGGTGATATTAGATAAGGGATTTTGGGCCAATTCAGCTTGAGGACAAAGAATTCCCTCATGCATGTGCGTGTTGCTAGATATTGTAAAAGTCTATGCTCATTCTGACCTATCTGAGATTAGACTTGTAATGTATTTACCTCTATAAAGAGATTGTTTCATTTAATTAAAATCCATAATTCTTGGAAATATTTATGTGTGTTTTTTGCAATGTGTAATCTTTTACGTAGCTAACCCAGGTCCCTCCTGTATTAGTTGGAATCGGATCTGCGTGACTCTGAATAACATGTCAATCGAAACACCCTCCTGCATCAGCTCTGCACTAGGAACCCATAATAGCATATTTACATCATTTACATAATTTTGATTAAATACATTCCAAGTCAAAATAAGGGATATTACAATACCCTCCCCTTTAGAATAAAACCATCCTCGGTGTTTTCTCAAAATTAGAACAAAAATGGATATGGCTCTCTCATGGCATCATCCAACTCCCATGTAGCCTCATCGGGACCAAAGTGCTTCCACCGCACCTTTACTTATCTGATAGCTCGATTGCGAAGCAACGTTACCTTCTTATTTAGGATGCATAGTGCCTCGGTTTGGAATTTTCCCTCAAGTTCCACTTGTATCACATCCCAATCAATGACATGGTTAGGATCATATACATATTTCTTAAGCAAAGAAACATGAAAAACATTATGAGATCTAGTGTCAGTAGGAAATGCAATTCTATATGCAACTAGCCCTATCCTCTCAAGAACTTCAAATGGACCACAATATCTGATAAGGATAATATCAACAACAAAGCTAGATAGCTAGGCTGAGATCATTTTCCCTTACCAAGGTGTTGGTGATTCCCCTTTTCAGTAGTTTAAGATGATTAAAAAAAATTATCCATGGTTATATCTATGATTTTTTCAAGGGTTTGAGTTAGGGTTGGAGAAATGATAATACCTCTTGAAGCTTTCTTGTGTGGAGAATATATTTTTGAGATGCCTTTGCTTGGTTTTTTCTCTTCAACGCCAGTTTCTCCTCAATTCTCCTCTTATTACTTGCAAAACTAGAACACAAGATTTTTTCTCTATTCTACAAACGATATTCCTTATGATACTTAAACCAAAAAAACATATCTAGCATTCTTCAAATTGATAAACAAGATAATTTGGGGACAATTGAATCAGTTCATATTTATTCAAAGAAAACTAGAGTCTACAACCTCATCATCATATACTTCCTCCTCCTTCACTCTGGGTTCCCTCATTTTCCCTTCAAGCCTTAGATTACCAAAAGTGTGAATAAAAAGATTATCTCTCACCATATCACTATAGCAACCTTGATATTCAATCAATCCTCCCAATCTCCACCTCAAATGCCTCTGATATAGCTTGAGGACTTGAGTGATGAGAGGTAAATTTTCAATATGGGATGAGAATCCCAACTTAAATTCTTCCATTTACCTTCATTTCCATATTTTTAGTCATTTATCATGAATAATGGAGCATTTAATGCACAAAACACATTTTCCATGTATTTTCCTTCCACTTTCAGTTTGTGGAGACTTGTTATTAGCTTTTAATAGGAAATTCAATCTTTGAAGTTTCCCCTTGCGGGCTACTTGGGTCTTCATTCACACATTCCCTTTAAAAAATTAGCAGTTGGATTAAGATATTATGTCTCTTTAGTGCTTTTAGCTATGTATTCATGTTGCGAGCGAAAATCAAATCATGCTTTCACCCTACACTATTGAGGGTGTTAAATTGTGTGTTAACAATATCTTGATGATAGATTGGAACAACTTCCAAGCTTCAAGGAACTTTTCATTGGCCTCACTATAAGGTAAACATGATCCCCAACCCTTAATTCCCTATGCAATTTGTTCTTATATGCATAGATTTTATGTCTATCTTGGGATGCCTTTAAATTCTACCTAATCTTTGCAACCTCCTGTTCCATTTCCTTAAGCAATTCTGGCCCAAGTACAATTTTTTTCATATAATTATCCCAAGTAACTAGTGTCCTGCACTTTCTAGCATACAAATATTCAAATTGACTCATTTACAATTATGCTTGTTTCCCATTGTTATATGCAAACTCTACGATAATCTTCCCACTTAGATGGTTTATCCATCACATACAAGTGAACCATGTATTCAATCACCTAATTTACTCTTTTTGTTTTCCTATCTGTTTGTGGATGGTAGGTAGTGATAAAGTTCATTTGTATACCCAAATATGCAAAAATAATTTTCCAGAAATTTGAGGTGAACTTGGTATCTCTGTGTGAAATTATTGCCTTAGGAAACCCATGCAATATGAAAAACTCCTTCATGAAAATATTTGAAATGGCATATATTTTATATGTCGATTTAACCGGTATAAAATTTGTTTCATTTGTTAATTATTCCACCACCACCATGATGGAGTCATGTTGTCTCACGGTCATTGGCAACCCTATAATAAAACCCATCGAAATCACTTCCCATTTCCATTCCAGAATTGGAAAGGGATGCCATAAACTTGTTGGGTGTTGATGTTCAACCTTCACTTGCTGACATTTCATGCACTTAGAAATATACTTAGTAATGTCATTTTTCATTCTTGGCAAAAAATATTGCTTCCTGGCTATAGCAATTGTTTTCTGGTATCCTGGGTGACTGAACTATGGCATTTTATGGATTTCATCCACAACAATTCTCCTTAATTCTACTACAATTGGAATATACATTATTTTTTTATAGGTAATAACTCCATCATCCTCCAAATGATACCCTTCATACCTCTTTTCCAAATTATGTTATTGTAATCTATCTTTATTTGCACATACAGTTCCTTTTCAACAAGATAATTAATAAGTTGTTGCCTCAAATCTAATTGGCAGATGCTAATGGATGCCACATGCATTTCACGTATTTTTCTTTCGAGTGCACCATCCACTTTATTTCCCTTCCCCTTTATGTGTTTGATCTCAAAATCAAATTCACATACAAACTTAAACCATTTAGCCTGCCTGGAATTTAGTGTTGGTTGCTTAAATAAATATTTTAGACCACAATGGTATGTCCTTAGCTCAAATTTTCTGCCCATTAAATAGTACCTCCACATATTTAAAGCATGCAATATGGATGCAAGTTCCAAATCATGGGTAGTATAATTTTTTTCGTGCTCTTTCAATTTTCTATGCTCATATCACACCCCATGATTTTCTTGCATAGGAACTCCTCCAACTCCCTGTTTGCATGCATCTATACACACCACAAAATCATTGTTTGTGTTTACAATTTTCATAATTGGACCACTTGTAAGGAGCTTCTTCAATAGCTAGAATATTTTTTTTAATTTTTGTTTCCATTCAAATTATATTCCATTCTTTTGAAAAACAATGATGAGGTGTGCAACCTTAGAGAATCCTTCGATGAACCTTCTACAATAACCAGCAAGACCCATAAAACATATCACATATGTCATATTCCTTGGATTTTTCTAGTTCATAATGGCTCCAATCTTCTCAGGATCCACCGATCTTCCTTCCTCTAAATTAATGTGACCCAAATAATGAATTTTATTTTTATAGAAATCACATTTGCTTAGCGTTGCATACAACTGATTCTCCCTTATTAATTTCAAAGTCATTCTCAAATGTTCGTTATGATCTTATTCATCCTTAGAGTAAATAAGAACTTCATCTAGAAAAAAAAGAACAAACTTTTCCAAATACCTATTGAAAACATTATTCATGAGACACATGAGAGTAGTTGGTGTGTTGGTGAGGCCAAAAGGCACCACCAAAAACTCATAGTGCTCGTACCTTGTTCTAAAGGTTGTGTTGTGAATATATTCTTCCTTGATTCTCATATGATGGTAACCAGATCTCAGATCAATATTCGAAAATACCTTTCCCATCTAATTTGATTAAAAAGATCATCAATTCAAGGAAACGGGTGTTTGTTTTTAACTGTCACTTTATTTAGCTGCCTGTAATCAATACATAACCTGAGTGTTCCATCTTTCTTTTTCACGAATAGTATGGGTGCTCCCCATGGAGACACACTTTCAATAATCTGCTTCCTTTCCAAAAATTATTGAAATTTCATTTTCAGGTCTAATAATTCTGGTGTACTCATTCTGTAAGGCGTCTTAGACGCTGGTGTAGATCCTGGCACAAGATCAATTGTGAATTCAATGTCCCTCTTTGGATGAAGTCTTGGAACTTCATCAGGAAACACATCCATGAATTATTGTAGCAAATGGTAGTTTTTCAAATTGGGAATTTTATTTTCTTTTTTCTCCAAAACATGGGATGCACACAATTGGCAACCTTTCCTACAAAACGTGTTTAGTTTGATGGTTGAAATATGCCTAATAGAAACTACCTTTGGAATACCCTTTACAACCCTTGGTTTTCCTTCTTCGTCAATGCATTTAAAATTCTTGATATAGAAATAAAGTTTAACTCTATATGCTTCCAACCAGCCCATCCCAACGAGAAAATCATAGGAACCAAGTGGAAAAATGTTCAGATTTGCAGAAGTAAATAGTCCATCCATTTATAATGGGAATTTGTCCACCATTTCACTAAATTTCCTCTTGGTTCATGTGGCTAGTTGTACCAACCATGATTTACTATGCTTTGATTTCTTAAAATCACAAATCTCAACAATTTTAGGAGTGATATATAACTATGAGTAGATCCAGGGTCAATCAAAATATAAATAGATTGCTTAGCAATATTACCTTCAACCTGAACCACACTTGATTGATGGTATGCTTGGTGGTCCTCTAGTGCTGGATAAATTCTAAGGATGGTCCTTGCCACTTGACACACAGTTTTAGCTTCTTGGATGTTGTGAACATGCTTTGCACTCCCATTTCGATGTGGACATTTTCTAAGCATATGATCCTCTCCACATCCCCAAGATTGAAGTGGCTCTCTTAGATCTCTTGGATTGTCTCCCATTATCCTACCTAGCTTAGTCACACCCTGTGGTAGCTGGTTTGGCTAATTCCTAAAATGAGGAGGATCGAACCCCTTCTTTCTTTGCACAAAATTTTCATTTTTCTTGTCCAGGTTCCATGCCTTATCGAATTCTAGCTTCTTTTGTTTTGATCATAACAATACTCGGCCTTCCTTATGGTCTCATCTAGATTTTGAGGTACATCAAACTCAATTATGTATTTATATAACTAAGGCAACCCACTTAGAAAACGTTGAATTTTCACCTTATCTCTAATATACTTGAGATATCTTAGCAAATACGAGAATTTATTTGCATATTTGTCCATAGTCATTTGTCCCAATTTTAGCTCATGGATTTATTTGATTTTATTATCATAGTACCTATCAGAGAGGTACTTTTGATTGAATTACTTCTTGAACTGCTTCCACTCAATCTTCCTTCCATTGATCTTATTTACTTTCCTAAAGTGATCCCACCATATAGATTCCCTTCCATTTAGATTGAATATAGCCACTCTTGCTTTCATATTTCCTGAGTAGTCTTGGAATTGTAAATACTTCATCATCCCAAGAATCCAAGCCTTAGCTTATTGACCAAATTTTACTTCACCGCCAAATGTAGGAGGTTTGTCCTTCCTAAATTATCCACGTGAGCTATTCTTGAAAGGCCTCTTCCTCTTATTCCTATGATATAAAAATATTGAGCCTCCAATGGAGTCATTAAACTTATATGACTCACTAGAAGAGATTTTTGGAGTATATGCCATGTCTCTAGAAATCCTTCTTAAACTATGGAACCTCTTGTGAGAATGTCTCCTTGAATGGATCCCACTCTTTTCCTTATTTTTTGAATGATGTCGAAAGTGAATATTCCTCTGAATGTATGTCAAACATTGAATCATATTTGCTTTAAGTTTATTTTGTTCTTCTTCAGCTCTAATTACCCTGTCAATTAATGCTTTACAACACTAAAGTTTCACCCTTAGGCTCCTCATGGTTTTTTCAATGTTTGAGGGAGTTACTTGGTTTCTTCTACCATTGGATTTTGTCTCTTCATTCTCAACATGTATGTTCTCTCCCATGACATCTATATTAGCCTCATAGGGATCCTATGCATCATTCATAATGATTATCTTCTTGACCCAACCAAGACCAAATATTTCTCAACTACAATAGACTGAATGCTAACCCTTAATAGTCCCTGATATGATTTTGAATCTACAAAAGTGTTCATATGTAGCTAACACACTTGTTAGCTACATTATATTCTTACAAAATTATAAAACTATTTTTCATACATTTTGGGAACATATTGTATTTTTAAGTCACAGAAACATCTGAATCACCCCTTAAAACTCTAGCTGTGCATAATTGTTCCTTGGACTGATATCATAGTGAAACATTTACATTGGTCTTATCATCACCACAGGAATTTATCCAATTCGATGATGTCTCGGCGAGATGACAGGGGTCAAGGGGGCTCGCGCCCTTAGGGTCAAGGGAAATTCCCTCATTTATATATATATATAATATATATATATATATATATATATATATATATATATATATATATATATATTGATTTTGTGCAATCTGGCACATAAGATCAACTATGTTTTTCAATTTTGGGCACCTGAAAACAACAGTCAAAACTGCTGCCATTTTTCAATCATTTCTCCAATCACGGTGAAAACTTTGAAAAATTCAGATGGAATCAACATGCCATCATAGTGGTCCCATGGCCATGTGTCAAATATTGGTTGGTCCCCATGTCACTTATATATCCTTACTGATCCCATTGTCACCCTATTGGCACACTCGCGTGGAGGCGTGGTTTCAGAGGGCACCCAATTGTGGTTTTGGAAACCACGTTTGATCCCCTAAAAACACTACAGGGAAAACCACTCACCTCCAATGGTTTTAGTGTTGGGGGAATCCCTTCCTATTAACCCGTGGTAGCTTCAGGCCCCCGAAATCCATCCAAAGTCGTCGATTTCTTGCAATGATCAATGACTGGATCAGGCTTGTCCTATATTCCTTCAAGTGGAACCCACTAGGTATTTTTCCATGCCACCTAGGCTCATGATCCCTTACAAGGTTAAAAACTATCCACTAACTTCCATGCCATTGTTCCATGTCACCTCGTTACACGTGGTTGGTCCATGTCACACATGTCCACTAATTTGGCACATGGATCTTCCACTTCACCCATCCACATGGCACAGGTGGATCCCACTCTAAAAATTCCCAATTTTTAAAATTTTATAACTGTGAAATTTTTTAAATCAACAATAAGGGGATTATTTCAAAATCAATTTGAAATTACTTCTAGCCCCTTACCCATCACTTAATAGAACCCAATTTTTACAGAACCATTTATGATTTATGATTGTATGTGTGGGTTTCTTTCCCATACAACTCTGATGTTGTAACCAAGAGCTCTGATACCACTCTCTCACATCCCCATCCATCAATCTGACTAGAAAATAGGGGCATGAACGAATAACAATATCCAAAATTTTCCCCATGGCCATATTATGGATTCATAACATTTAAAATATGGGTTCATATGCATAAGTAAAAATACACAACAAAAATAACTCTGCCACACACATCTAGCACGCATATATCAACATAATCATCGCAGGAATCAATTAAGAACATTGCATATTCAAATACAAGAGAATACTTATCTTTCAAAAAGAAGATCAAAGCGACTGGATATGTAAGACATATTTTGCATCCAACTGTAGGCACTTTGTCCAACATATACACTTTCTACTGAGAGGCCACCTCCAAGCTAGGCTTTGAGGCCACTACGGTGACAGAAACACCTATAGGATTCTCTCTCTCATCCCACAACCCATTCTAGTCTCTATGCTTAGCCAAATTCTCATCCATAGCTCTACATGGATCTCACTTAGCCATTGTAGCCATGGCACTCCTTCCAACTACCCCACACAACACAAGGAAGGAATTCCCCTTCATTGATCCATGGTTCGCTTAAGAAATCCATCCCTTACAGTGTCTACCAATGTGTGCAATAAGAGTCCTAGCTTGCCCAATGGATTCTCAAGCATATCTAAGTATAAAAACTCAATGGGAAGGGTTCCTAGCTTGCCCAATGGATTCTCAAGCATATCTAAGTATAAAAACTCAATGGGAAGGGTTCCTAGCTTTCCCAATGGATTCTCAAGCATATCTAAGTATAAAAACTCAATGGGAAGGGTTCCTAGCTTTCCCAACCTCTATGCTCACCTACAACCATCTATTTTCCCTTCAATCTGCATCTCTCTCTCTAAATTCAAATTTTTGGGTTATATACAATTTGGTATTGGTCATGAACATCAATGGGGAACTATCATAGTGTGTATATGCATGAGAGAATGATAGAAAATGAGTGTTGACTCCAAGGGATATGAAATGATGTTGAAAAGACAACTGACATAGATTCTGACCATAGAAGAAATAACTTCTGACAACTTATAGAACTATCACAAATGCATTCACCCCCATGCTTCAATAACTGCATGAGGTGACTTTTCCCACCAGCCTCACACATGCATTCAACGATTGGATTCAATAGTCAAAAGAAAGTAATTGACCTATTTACAACACATGGCAGAATTCGAATAAGTTCTAAGGTTGGCACTTAGCAATAAAGGGTTTAGTCTCCCATAGGCCCCCCTTTCCTCTTCCTATCTGGTGGAATCATAGCTCCTCTAGTGCTCCTTAAACATCCATCTTGGACCATTTTATTATTTATGCACATAATATATACATATATTTTGAGTTAGCATGATAAGCAAACCATACAGTCCAAATAAAATATATACATTATACATGCCTCCATTCACTAGTCAGGCCTTGTCCTTGAGCTCCACACTAGGAATCCATACTATCATATTTACATCATTTACATACTTTTGATTAAATACATTCCAAGTCGAAATTGGGGATAATACAAAGTGCTTACCCTATATGCAGTGCATATTGTTGTGCAGAGCATGTCACTGAACAAATTATTAATGTGAGATTGTTTGTTAGCCGCAAGTATATCAACAAAATGAAAACATCATAGGTTATTGGTCGATATTATATTATTGTAAGTCAGACTAGCTCTGTCAATTAGTTTGATTCTTAGAAAATCCAAAATCTTAATCAACTACTACATGGAAAATTTTCGTCAATGAGATTTACAGTTGTTACATTAGTCATTAAACTCTAAGATCCGCTCAAAAAATAGTGCTATTGAATTGTGTACACTGTAACTACAATATGTGATTAAAATGTACATATTTGTTTACCAAGTCGCAAAATAAAGAAACTAAAAAATAAAATATGATTTGCTGAAAGAAGTCAAAATCTCAAATAAAAGAACATAGGTATGCCCAATCATAAATTTTATTAAATGAAAGTTTGATAACCTTACAAAACATAACAACTCTGCATTCAATCTTGACCCTTGAGAACAAAAGGGTTTTGTGACCTTATGCCACTCTCAACATGCCACAACCCAAGCCGATTGAAACCCCTCATAGCATGCATATGCTCACACTTATATTTTATTAAATTAATCTGCATCCATGTCGACAATAGCCTTTAAATTATACAGAAAAAAAAATAAAAATAAAAATGAATGCAAATAAACAAAAGATACCTTCAACAAAAAGATGCTTTACTTTCACCTTAATGGATGGACCTATAATGTAGTCTTACTTGCCATTGCTACACTGTTTGGATATTTGTTGACTACGTATGAATGGAAAGAGCACTATAAAACACTGGTATGCATGCTCCTTTACCTTCAATGCCTCAGCCTTCTGCACAACCTCGTATTTAAAACAAGCAACAGGGTAGGCGAAATGCTTGGGATGCCTTGAGAATCTAAAGTGCTTCATTGCACTTGCAACTTAGTAAACCAATGGATGCAAAATAATATTTTAAAATAAATTCATTAAACTCTCATAGCATCAGGGGGGTGTTGGCACCCCAACAACTCCCCTTGATTTTTGTAAAAACCAAAGGTCCCCCATGTAAATTTTGTGTATACTTAGATTTTGGTCTTCTTTCATTTTATCTTTCTTGAATTTACTAGGAGATTACATGGCCTTCCTGCATGGAATCCTTGACTTTATGTGCTCCATTTTCTTTACTTTGGTTTGCATGCGATGAGGATTGGGTGATTTACACGATCTTGGTTGTTTGGTTTGTTAGGCTTCCGGGTTGTTTAACAATGGTTGCAAACTGTTACCCAGGCTTATTAAAGTTGATCACATGCTTTCGTTTGGCTAAATTAGATCATCTACATTTTTCGACAGTTTTGCAAGTATTCGGTTTATCATCCATAATTGAATTATAAAATGAAGTTGAAATTTTCATTTTAAGAAAAATGTCAAATTTTCATAAAAATCTCATTTTCATAATTTTTACTACTTCCCATGACCTTTGACCTTTATATAAATATGACCAAATAAAAAAAAACCATATTTTAATGAGGTTATTTTTCAAAGTTTAATAAACTTTGTTTTATTATATCCTAATATAATTATATAAATTAATACAAAGTTAAAATGAAAAGAGTTTACAATATTACTATTTCTATTTTTTAAATTGAAATCATGAATCTTTTCATTATCATATTATGTATATTCATTAAAACCTCATTTAAATATTATCATTTACTTATGCATCAACTTATTTATAAGGAGTATGTTGATTTTAAAAATCAAGTATTTATTACATCTTATCTTAAATTGCCAACTCAATTTACCATAAAGCTTTAACAAAGATTTGATGTATTAATAATTTGAAAATATTCTTATGATATCCTTTTAAAAGTTGGAGCCATATTAATATTCCTACATAATATCAACGTGGCATGTCTCACCTATATTCTGTATTTTAAATGGTTGATTTAAGGTATGCTCAGGTCTGAGGAGTTAATATTTTGAAACTTTGCAACGGAATCATATATAAGGTTATGAAAACTTTGGTACATTTCAAGATGATATTGATCATTATCTCATGTTATTTTTTATGATATGATATCAACAGGATTGAAGAGGACGCCACTTCAGAGTTCACAAGTATTTTTATATGCATATAACCCAACACAAGAAATATCCTCATTTCTATGCACCAAAGGGATAGTTTACGTGGCTGAAAGAAAGATTATAAAATATGCTTTAACTCATATTGGAACTTCACCAAAGCCACCCTGTCAAATCGCAAAAAGGAATATCATGCTCCATGTCAAGTTCGAAGCATGCTATCCAATAATTGCGCAGAAAAAGGAGGAGAGCATTTATCCACCCAAACTGTTTGCACTCTTGTTATGAATTCAAATCTAAAGTAAATCAGATTCTCGCTAAACTGTATCAAATTTTGGAAAAGTCTGCCACAAGAAGTTACGTGGTTAAAATCTCACAAGATAGCTCATATGCCAAAGTAATTTTTATTCTACCAGCTTGAGGAGGAAGATCTCATCATTCAGATCGGTGGAGAAGATACTAGATCACTCAAATAGTTTCATCTGTGTCATTTCATTTCACCAGCAAAAGGATACGTTTTTACCATGACAAAGAATCCAATGCACCCTTTTCACTTTGCTAGCATTCAGGACATCGATGAACTGAAATAGATCAATTCATTGAATGAAAGGGACAGAAAGGCATAATTCCGCTATTCGATAGCCTAGTTCAGGGAAGAAATTGATTAATATAGCTGCAGTTTAGGAGACTATCGAGATCTTGATCGTCTATAAAAGCAGTAGTAGTCTGCCTAGATGGAGTGGGGAGGTCTCAGCAGAGGATAGAGGATGATGTTATTCTCTACATCTGTTCTTATTTGTAAATTTTTATATTTGCGAAGAAGAGGAGGCGCTGCCATGGAGGAGGCTCTGTAAAGGATCAAGGGAACTGTTTTCCCAGAAGCTTTATTATTTTCTCCTATTGATTCAAATTCTGGATAATAGAGGAAGATGATATCAAAACAGTGTATAATACTGTTATTTTCTCCTTAAATTTGAGTTTTTATGAACTATTTCTGAAGACTAGACTTATTGCAGAAAGCTGAGACACTGATCAAGTTTCCGTTACATATATTATTCATGCTGTATCCATTTCGTGTTCTTTCTCTTTGTTCAATTTTACTTACATATATTTACTATATGTTAAGTCATCATATAATGAATTCGGATTAACATGTCTATTTTGGGATCTGAGTGATTTACTTCAAAGCTGGAGTAACAGATTGTTCTAGTTATTTCTGGTTTTATCTAAATTAATATTCTATTACTGCTGGTTTGTATATATACGAACTAAGTAATAGTTATTTGTTTCCATGCTTCCAAAATTACATGGTAGATTGATATCATTTTTTTTTGTCTGAATTTATATTACAATCATTTTGCTGTGGATCTTTATCTCATGCAGAAAGATAATAGTTCATTTTAATGTTGGGGACTTTTCTGCCTTATTAAAGTGTTAACTGTCTTCTTGTTTAAGACTTGAAATCATAACAATTCTCATGCTCCTGGCCGGGATAGGAAATAGTTATTAGATCATTGTAGTGTAGATTTAAGAGCTATTAAATATTTGCTTTCTAGGATAAGTTAGCCATTAGAAGTAATTAGTCATTAGTTCTAGTTTCTTTTTGCCAATTAGCAGTTAGGTTAGGGAATCTGATACTCACACATCCTCAGGAGACTCTCTACTTAGAGAGCACATCTTAAAGGCAGCAGGGCCTCAATCCTATGAGAAACAACTATCTTAAACATACATAGGGTTGCATTAAGCCCTCGGTGTGGGTTGTTTTTCCATAAGTTGGCCAATGACAGTTTTTTTGGCCAACAGGGGGTCAAAAGAGTCATGATGCATTCTGTTGTGGAAAAAATTGCACAAGGGTGCATCCCTCCACTTGGTAGGGGCGTAGGACTTGTAGGTTGCAACAGTGCCTCGGTCCTTGGATCCCCTATTGGGTGTGGTTGTCCTCCAAATGATCCTGCAAGATATTGTTAGTGGAATTCACAAAAAAGAAAGAAAATTAAACAAAAGGAAACGGGGGGAGAATGCAAACTGCAACAAAATCCAAATGCATTCAAAACTACTTTGTATTGCCCAATGGTCAAGATGTACAACACCTACGAGGTGTGAGCTTCAAGGGAAGCCAACAATATCCCTTAGGGAGGTCCTTCTTGTCCAAACTATATGCTAAGTGGGTGATAGAAAAATGGAGAGAAACTCATGCCCCCTGGAGGAAGGTGGCAAGGGATCTTGGGAATGCTTACAAACGTAGGAAGAGGTGGGCTATGAGGAAGCTCCAACACAAATCCAATAGCATAAATTTTCTCTTCTTTATCTCTTCAAAATGCATGTCAATGGCATCTTTTTATAGGCCAAGTGGTGGCCAAAAAACAACTAGATCCAAATGTAAACCAATGCACTCCATGAACCAGTTCCAAAGTACACCAAGGGGACTATTTAATGCCACCAAGTGTGTGAGGAGCCAAATTCAGATTGTTGGAGGTGATGGATATTTCAAGAGCCTTCATTGCACTGTGGGAAGTAGTTGGTCCCTCCGTTTCGATAGTAGCATAGTTATCGAAGGAAAATCCGCGCGAGTATCGCATGGGGACTCAACTGATAACATGCGTTATAGCCCAGGTTAACAATGGTTTAGCCATGTGACCTATGATTTTGACTATTCTTGGGAACTTTTGGACTCATGTTGTATTTTGGATTTCTTTAGGATGCATTTGGTGAACTGCATTCTTTATATTAATGATGAATGACTGCAAGAATCACCGAAATGTCGCATATGTGCAATATTTAAGCATTAACAGATGCCTCATAATGTATGACGTTCGGAGGTACTATAGATCCAATAATGCATCTTTGTTTCTTTTGTTTCTCTCTTGTTATGTAGTGCAAAGCATATGTGGATGATAGGTTCCTCCCATGGGGGAATATTGTTGGTGACAACCGTTGGATCTATAATAAAGAATGGTGTTTAATAAAAACAAGGCGGGTATACCCATGCTTGTGAAATGTTATCAAGGTGATTACAATGAAAGGGGACAAAGGGGTCAACTCAAATATAATGCTAGGACATGGATGAAGGAGGCTTCGATCCATGTGAGAGTAAATAACCAAGAACTATTGTGGAGTATTGAAGAAGCATAACTATTGATGATCATTATAAGCCCGCGGGGGTGGGGGACCATAATGGTGGTGAAGTCTCCTAAGAGAAAACTTCACTATTCCAGATGGACTACTACCATGGTTTTCAAATGTTAACACTGCTACCTTCAAAAGTAAGTTTCCCCCTGATGTGGGCAAAGTCCCCACTATTTTGAGTGAGTTGGGGGATGCTTTCCAAGATGAGGGGGTGGTTGTTTTGCAAACGGGAAGACAGGTGCCCCATTAATCAATGCCATACAGATTATTCCTGTGGGGAGAACTGAACAGAATTGGTTACTTCTGAGGGTGGGGATCCCATTAGTGTCTTCTCGGGGGTGATGATACGAGAAATATTGTTGAGGGTAGAGTGCTCATGGAGATATGTGTTGTCTTTGTGAATCTTGATTGTAACATATGCTGAGGAATTAGATAGCATCAACTGCTTAGAGGTGGGGGAGTAAATGTGCAACTATCAAATGATGAGCTAGGGGTGATCTTTTCAAGTTGTATCATATTCCTTGGACTTGTGGGGGTTCAACATCATGGGTGTCAATTTATGACTAGGTTGGAAATGGTGTGCACACCCATGGGGGAACATGCTATTCACAATGATGATTTTGATGGCACATCAAGACTGGGAATGAGGGCCCTATGGTTATCAACAAGAATACGGGTAAATGCATTGTAAGCAAAGAGAAAACATTTCCTATATGCTAGTTTCAAAATGATATCTATGATAGAATCCCGACACCAATGATGAGGGATGGAGTCTTGTTATTATAATGGAAAAAAAAAGAGTTTCATTCATGTCTCGCTTGCAAGCTTGCACATGCAATGCACATACCCAAGTATAGTAAAGAACGTGACCAAGGTATTTTGACAATGCGAAAATATAAAACCAAAAAAAAAATTCACAGACACACCTGTGGGGTGTCTGTGAAAAAAGAGGGCCCGGAAAAAACTATTCACAATAAGGAATGGTCAACTCCATGCTGAAGATATTGAGGCGTTGATCATGGTGGTGTGGACGGTTTGTAAAATAGATCTACGGTTTGTCTATAGGGCCAGTTGGAAATTCATGTCAAACAAATATAAGTAGGGGTGGGGTCCACATTTCAAAATCATTTTTATTATTCCTTGATGACCTCCTAGAGAAATTTTGTGGTGATTCTGGGATATTCGTGCATCCATTGGATGAGATGCGAGTTACAGGTATTTTGTTACCCTATGTTGTGTTAGGGACTTGTTTTATCCCATAAATGGATACCGCGCGGGTTTTTGTTGGACTCCCGCGCCATAGCACGGGATAATGGGAAAATTGTGTGCGATGGAAGAGCGATATTTTCCCAAAATCGCGCATGGTAGTAGCATGGGCACTTCATGCGAAAAAATGTATTGTTCTGTGCGTAGTGCGAGATATGAGCGGTTCAACCGCAGGTTGATGTAGCACTACTGTTCATCGGAAAATCATGCTACATAGCGCGGATGGACTATTTAAATCCCACACACTGGTGTCACGCAATTAATCGCAATACACTCATGTGGGACGTGGATTTCCTATGATGATGTTATGCTACGCGCAGGATTATTAAGGGGAGGGAACGCATATTTATGGTTTGGTTGATAGATGTTTGATGGATGAAAACTTTCACCTTGTAGGTGATTTTGTGTTCATTATGGTTTATGTGGGTTCCATGGAGTGGCAGGAGTGGAACTATGATGATCTTATGCCACGGGTGCTAGGGAACTTGGTGGCAACCAAGATGCTATGGGCTGCGGGGCTCTTGAATTTTTTTAAGTGCCCCTTGATGTGAATGTCTGACTACCTGCTGTGGAGACTGCTCGACATGTGGTACCCTTATAGGGGGGTCTTCAAAGTTGAGGGGAGGACCTGATCATTACAGCTCGAGATATCTACTTCTTGACCAGGTTGTCTCACCATGGGGTACGGGAGCCGGTCCCCCCACATATGGAGGGACATAAGATCCATGGATTAGTAGATCGGTATTGTGATGCTGACCAGAGTACCCTAAAATATGGTCAGATTCTGCTTAGCCACTTGAGTGCCCTACCAGTGATGGTTGTGGTGAAAACCATTGTGAGGATTTTGGGGGTTAAGTCCCCCAATCAAATTACATGTGGGAAGTTAGCACTTGTGGAGCAGGTGATTACAAGTTGGATAATGGCCTAGGGACCCATGTTTCTCCATACTATGACAGAGAAAATGAGTTCATTGTGGAGGAGAGGTCCAAGGAGGACCTTTTTTTATGGGAAGGTGTTATGCTCCTATTTCTTTGAGTGTTATCCGACGCTGAGGCCACCAGTGGTGGTGCCTCCGAGATCATCTCAGGAGCCGCAAATTATGTAATGGGGGTGAGTGATTCCCTGTGTTAGTGGTGTAGAGGTGCGGGCCTATTACACCCCACATATTCCACAACCAAATTTGAACCCAAAATCCGACGAAAAAATCTAACGAAATCCGACAAAATTGACCTTGTCTTCGGATTTCACCTTTATAATTGCGAATTTTCCTTAGTTTTCTTTTAAATTGACCCTGGAGGCCATCGAATATCCGACGACCATCGAATATCCTACTAGGGTCATCAAATAATCGACTTGTGAAGCCGAATATCCGACGTGTCTAGGTTATAACGGTCACTAGATTAATGTCGTCTGATATCTGACGATCCTGTTTTTTAGAAACTATAAATTACAGGATTATTCTAACATGTTTGCTATACAAGCGACGGTTTGTTGAAATTATAATATTTGCATGGATGTTTTTCCGTACAAAAAGCCACAATTATTTCAGTTGTTACTATGATTACAAATAGTGAAGTGTGGAGCTTGATTTTTTAAGATCAATAATCATCAGTCAAGCTTGGTAAAATAAAATGTCACATAACAATATTCCTAATCCAGAAGAACAAAATCAAGAATTGCTTGCTAGATTGTGAGATGGACTAAAAAGAAAGGGTGACGGGAAATGCTATTGTCCATGTAGTCAATGCAGGGGCTTTAAAAGAAGAAGAATAAAGATCACAACAACTAAAAGACATTGTAGGGAACATGGACATGTTGAGGGGGGACATGACTATCGTCCATTGGTAAGTTGTTTATTATATATTTCTTTATATTGATCGTTTTTGTAAATGTATATATCATTTTAATATTTCTCATATTTACTAATATCTCTTATTATGGTTTGTAATTATAAAGGAAAGACCTCCTATAGCATATCGCTCGAAGGGTGTTCTTGCAGAACAAGCACCAGAGGAACATGGAGCTATGAATATTGAAGAATGAGTTAATGATCATATTGAAGAAGATGATCATACTAATAACATAGTTGAAGATGATGGTACAAATACATTGATCCATGATACATTTAATGTTAGAATGGATGATGGTGATGATAATGAAAATGATGACTTTGATGATGTTCATAAGTTTACCTCTTCTTGAGAAGGCATACAAACCCCTTTATGAAGACTCCAACACAAATATTCTCTCTGTTATATTGTTGATAATGAACTTGAAGGTTATGAATGGTCTTTCAAACACACCAGTCACACAAATGTTAAGGTATGTAATAGATTCCATCACATATGTATGATAGTGATAAAGGTTATCTTTGTTCTTCTAATAATTTTATTTTTAATTCATAAGTAAAATTAATACGAATGAAATATGTTTCATTAATATTATTTATATATTATATTAACTAGTTTTTTATTTTAATTTGTTGTAGCTTGATAGCTGAATTTTTGTTACCATCGTCAAATATTTTACCTTGCACGTATCGATATTTATCTTCCATCATGAAATAAATTGGAATGCAATATGAAGAAATTGATGCATGCCCCAATGACCATATTATATATTATAAACAACATGAATTTGAAACAGAATGTCTGGAATGTCATATTAGTAGATATCGAACAGATCAAGTAACAAAAAAGGTCCCTCGCAAGGTTCTTCATTATATTCCCATTATTCCATGTTTGCAACGACTGTTGGGGTGCAAAAACATAGCACAATTTATCGATTACCATGCACAGAACAAAAGTCAAGATGACATTCTTCAAATACCTGCAGATGGTTCTACATTTAGAGATGTGGAGGAAAAATGGCCACACTTTAAAGAAGAACCTTGTAATGTTAGGCTTTCTTTGGCAGCATACGGTGTCAATCCATTTGCAGAGATGGGACCTATTTACTCGATGTGGCCTATTTTTTTTATCAACAATAAATTTCCTCCATGGTTGTCAATAAAGAGGGAGCACATAATGTTGGAAATGATTATTCCAGGTATGTGTCTACAACAATTTTTTTTAATGTAGTGGCATCTCATTTGTCGTATTTTGTTGCATAATGTCATATATTTATTTTTCATTTACTCATGTATATTATTTATATATCTAAAATGGTTGTAATAATTATATATTTTATATGTTCAAATCAATCAGGTATGTACCAAGTTAAAGATATGAATGTATATATCGATCCTCTTATTAACGAGCTACTAAACCTATGGAATGTCATCACTATGTATGATGTCTCTAGACCAATACGACAAAGGCAATTTCAATTCCATGCAATGCTTGCAAGGACAATACATGATGCCCTAGGGTTAACCCATTTTTGCGGTATGTAATTATAACATCCACTTTAATAGTATTTAATTTTATGAAGTTGATATATTAAGCATGCATGTTTTTTAAATAATCTATTCATTTTATATAATTATAATTGTCATAGTTAATCCATCTCTTCATGTAGGTATTCAAGCAAAGGAAAAATTTGCATGTCCAGTTTGTGGTCCTAAGATCAAATCTCGTCGTTCAAAAAGTTTAGGAAAGGAGGTGTTTGATGTTAACTTTTCAGAATTTACTTCAATCTGATCTAGGATCTTAACTGAGAGAACAACATGTATAGCAAATCTACATCATATCAATCATGGACACAACAATGCAAGCACACAAGAGACATAGAGTTTACTTGGGGAAAACCATAAAGGTGAAAAACCCCAATAACTTCCTCAGAGATAGATAGAGCAATGATACAACCAGAATACAAGAGATAGTCTTCTCCTAGCAGCAGAGCCTCCTCCTACACAAGTGCGCCACTCTCCCAAGTGTGAGTGAGAGAATAGAATGTGTAAAATGAGAGAGACACACTCTCTATTTATACACTAACTTGACTTGACCTTTACTCAACTAGGTCGGCCTCAACTTAACCACTTAACATAATGCTGACTGGGCCGACCCCCACTAGGGTGGTCTAATAACCCTTTGACCCACATGGCCGGCCCTAAATAGGGTGGTCTAATAACCCTTTGACCCACATGACTTATACAGGGCCGACCCCAACAAGGTGGTCTAATAACCCATCAAGTATAAGTTACAACACTTACAATATAAATGACGACACTTCCGTATAGAGGAATAATAACATCTCTATAGGAATACAATATACATATATGTGAAATACATTCCGAAGTTACATATACATCAACACTCCCTCTTAACTAGGAAGGTATTTCTCGACACAGGTCTTTTAGCACAAGTCATATTCTCTGGATCATCGTCACTGCTGCTTCTATCTCAATCAATCTCTGAATCTACTCGTCATAGGAAGTTCTACAGAGCCAATCCTTTTTCATACTGGATGTAGGCCCACCACCTGCAGGTCTTCGTCATCACCGGCCATACTGTGGAATCCTCAGGACTTATTACGTGCGTCACAAAACCTCGAAAGAGCATCCCAGGTTGTTACGAGCACACGGATCTACCTATAGGATCTCCCAAGGCCATATTATATGTGACCTCACCACAAAACCTCGCAAGAGCATCCCAGGCTATTACGAGCACACAGCTCTACCTATAGGATCTCCTAGGGACAGATTATATGTGGTCACCACAAAACCTCGCAAGAGCATCCCAGGCTGTTACGAGCACACAGCTCTACCTATAGGATCTCCCAGGGACAGATTATATGTGGTCATGGCAAAACCTCGCAAGAGCATCCCAGGAGTTATTATGGGCACACAGCCCAACCTATCGAATCTCTCAGGGACATATTATATGCCATAGGACAAAACCTCGAAAGAGCATCTGCCAGATATCCCAGGGCCAGATTATATGCCATAGGAAAAACCTCGAAAGACTATCTGCAGATCTCCCAGGGCCAAATTATATGTCCTCCCAGAGCAAAACCTCGAAAGAGCATTTTCTAGATATCCCAGGGCCAAATTATATGCCATAGGCAAAACCTCGAAATACTATCTACAAATATTCCAGGGCCAAATTATATGCTCATCTGCACAACCTGATCCACGGCCATAGAGTATCAACCTGATACTCACCATACATCATCCTGATCATCATCACTGCAACATCCTGCTACATGTCATCTGGAGCAACATCCTGAAGCTCGTCATCCATGATCATCCTGATCATCCAATGCATCTACCTGATGCATACCAAGTATCTACCTAATACATATCATCATACATGATCCACCTGATCATACAGTGTATCCACTTGATACATATCACCATACATGACCCACCTGATCATACAATGTATCCACCTGATACATATACAGATACATGGTCCAAGCATCCAACATGATGCATATACAAAAATACATACACATGATCCAACCGATCATATCCAACATCCAACATGATGTGTACATACATATAAATGATCCAACTGATCATATCCAGCATCCAACATGATGCATACATACATACATGAAAATGATCCAACTGATCATACAAAGCAGAAACCAGAACATCATCCTGATGCTCATCATCCAGCGCTTACATCCACAGCCATGTGAAGGATCCTCCTTCCAACATGCTTGGAATGGATTCATCAAATGTGTCCATCACTTCTTCCTCGAAGTGTCATCAATCCGAAGAACACCAAGCCTCTCTCTGAAGTACTCAAACTTCACTCTGGCTAGTGGTTTCGTCAGCACATCTGCAATCTACTCGTCCGTCGCAATGTACAGGAGCTTCACAACTCCTCTATGCACCATATCCCTGATATAGTGATATTTGATCTCTATGTGTTTCGACCTGTCATGAAACACTGAGTTCTCGGACAGCTTCACACAACTCTGGTTATCACAAAAGATACCAGTAGCATCCAATGGGAGATCAAATAAATCAGATAGTAACTTCCGTAACCATATTACCTCACAACTATCTGAACAGGCTGCAACATGCTCTGCCTCAGCTGTACTCAGTGCTATGCAGGACTGCTTCCTGCTAAACCAAGAGATCACACCCGATCCCATACTGAAGCAGCACCCAGATGTGCTCTTCCTATCTGCAGCACTGCCAGCCCAATCTGAATCAACATAACCCTGCAAATTAAACTTTTGATTCACTTCATACTTGAGCCCATAATCCACTATACCCTTCAGGTACCTCAGAACATGCTTTACAGCAACCAGGGTGAACACTCCTCGGATCCGTCAGGAACTAGCTCAATGTGTTCATCGCAAAGCAAATATCTGGTCTCGTGTTCGTTAGGTACATCAAGGACCCAATCATCTGACGATACATAAAGACATCAACCGTCTCAGATGAAGCATCACAAAGAAGCTTCAGATTCGATGCCATAGGTGTGGCCATGGCCTTGCAATCCATCATCCTGAACCTCTTCAGGATCTCTACTGCATACTTCCCTTGTCCAAGGAAGATTCCATCTACACTCTGCCACACCTCCATGCCAAAAAAAAATAGTGCATCATCCCCAAGTATTTCATCTCGAACTCGGAAGCAAGCTTCTGCTGCGTGTCGGTAATCAATCTATCTTCACCTGTAACAAACAGGTTATCCGCATACAAAAGTAGTATCACTGGATTGCCTTCCTCAACCTTGTAGTAAAGGTTGGAATACGCTTTACTCTTGGTAAAGCCCAAAATGGATAGAAAGTTGTCTATCCTACCATACCAAGTTCTGCACATATATGACTCCCTGTCATGTGTCTCAGAACCAAGTGGCTTCTCCACATACACTTCTTCTTCAACTACACCATTCAAGAAGGCTGTCTTGAAATCCAGCTAGTGTATCTTCTATTTCATCACTTTTATATTTCTCTTTGCTGCCATCTGCAGCATGCTTGATCTTGATAGATCCATATGGAAGTCATAACAAACTTCCCTTCAGGTCTTGGGACTACATCCCAAACATCGTTCTTCATGATCAATGGATCATGGCATTCTTCCCGTATCCTGGGAACTTCAATATCTTCAATAGATAATTTTGTTGCTGAACAAATGTTGTAGTTCTTCTTTTGTAGGTGATGGCATGCGATCTTTCCTACACAACAAGTTAAATTGCATGATTAGAAAACATCTCATAGTTTTCAGAACAAATTCTTACACATAAAGAAATATGTCATACAGTCATGCAATTATCTTAGCCAATTCTTCAATACAACATTTATTCATATCCCGTAACTTTCTAGATGCCTTCCAATCTCTACCAGAACATTGTTAAGAGTGTGCACAAATCCCAACATGTCAGCAAAGAGGTTTCATTCTAGATAAGTAGCAATGGAATGTTGTACAGTGCCATAGGCCACTTACCCATGCATATTAGTAGTATACTGTTCATCAATGCAACTATTCTAATATGCATAATACACAACCTAATTCTAGGAACATCAGTGTATACATTATTGAACAGTATTATTTAAACAATAAAATATGCAAGTAATGACAATTCAAATACTTATCTTTGTTTGTTTGTTGGGTTGACTCCCTCTCAGTCTTTGCTTCTTTTCTGCAACTCCATTCTTATGTAGATTGTGAGAAGTGGTCAACTCCCTCTGAATATCTGCATCCTTGCAGAAACTACTGAAGTGTGCTCCTTTGCTTTCTTGCAGGAACAACTAGAGTGTGCTCCCTCTTGATCTTTGCTTCCTGGATTACCTGTCCTTGAACTTACATCCATCATTAATCACTATGCATTCTTATTAGTATCATCATTTTGTTATCCTTGAGGTCTCATACATAATCACACATTTATTAGTATAATCTTAATATTATCAAAACACAATAATCTTAAACATGTATATTCATGATCATTCACAGATAATAAACATTAGTATTCAAGGTTTCAAGGAAGTCTTCTTTTACTAATACATATTCTTATTTGATCATAGGACTCTTCTGGTTAGTTGAATCATCAATCAAGATAAGAGATAATATGCATAAAACCCGTGATTATTCAAACCGATACCTTCATGATTCTTATGGTTAGGCATATCATCAATTATGGTAAGAAACATAATATGCATACAACCATGATTATTCAAACCTATGACTTCATGAATAATCATTATCAACAACACAACAGTATAAGATCCTAACACAAGGTAGGATTCTAGCTTGATATAGGAAAAACATACCTGGATTAGCATGCTAGCTAGTTATGTCTAACATACCCGCATAATGTCTTCTGGTTCTCTTCAGTGACTTGTGCTAGTAACCTACATGTCTCATAAGTTAACCATTGTATGACCAAGTTATACATACCTCGAAAGTAGATCTTCTATGTGATCCATGACAATGGATGAATCTTTGTCTTCATGTCACCATGAGCATATGTTCTTGAAGTAGAACATGATTTGACTTTCTTGGTGTACCTTTTGTGTTAGCAAACAACATAAACCTCATACAACATCACAATGCATTAGTACAATCATAAGCGTCAAAAATTTAATCAATGAATATCTTCTATAAGGTAATACGACAAGTCTAGTAATTAATCAAGATTGTACTGTAATGATATGAAGACAAACATATCATAAACTTAATCATGAATAGAATTCGAAACATACCTGTAAGCCATACCTGTCAAGATTGCTTGTAATCTTCTTATGGAAGGCCTTAGCCTCATCTCCCTCTAAAACAGAAACTTCTTCACTTATGTAGGTGACCAATCCATCCTCTTCTAGGATTAACCCAATCCACTTGATTTGCAGGAGCTGGATCTAGAGCTGTAATAGGGTTTGTCAGAGAAACCCCAAAAATTCAAACTTTGAATTTCAAACTTCCGAAAGGATAGAAATATGCTCCTTGATGAGCTGATCAAGCTGGTATATTCAGAATTTGAAAACTGCAACGTTTCACTCCTCAATTTTGCCTTTGAAACTTTCAGATTCGCTAGACGTGACCTTGAACTAGGGTTTGATGAATCCCACTCTTCTGCCCAATCAAAATGTTTGATCCAAAGCTCTAAGCTTCTATTTTTATGAGGAGATTCTAGCCGTGGTCACAAATTTCAAAAATTCTCATTTTTGCAGAAGCCCTAATTTTCCACTTTTCTGATCAAAGTCCCGAACTAGGGTCTGATCAAGCCCGGCCTTCTGCCCAACCAAAAATTCTGATCTTGGTCTCTAAATTTCTATTTTGATGAGTAGCATCCAGCCGTGGTCTTTGATTACAAAAATTCCAACTTTCTCCGAAGCCCTAAATTCCGGAAGCCATGAATGAAGGTACTCAAAAATAACTTTGTTTTGACATAAATATGTACCTGATTGTTTCTTGTGTAACTCTAAACTTTTCGATCCACGGGATCTGAAAACATTTCCTGAGATATCCCAACCTGTTATATTTCCATCCCAACAGGTCTAACCTCGATTGGATTCTCTGAGAGAGAGTTATGCCAAGTGTCGTAACGTGACTTGTTTATGGGATAATACAGGAGAGCGAACTTGTACGACGTGCAACATGTCACTGTTTCAACTTCGACCTCTGAAAAACTTTCTTGAGATATCCCGACCTGTTATCTTTCCATCTTGACAAGTATGACCTCAATTGGATTCTCTGAGAGAGATTTATGCCAAGTGTCGTAACGTGACCTATTTATGGGATAATACAGGAGAGCAAACTTGTACGGCATTCCACGTGTCACTGGTTCAACTTCGGCCTCTGAAAAATTTTCTTGCGATAGTAAAGTCTATGCACTACCTGCCACTTTTTACAAAATTTCATTTGGAGCTTCCTATCCCAAGTTATGACCTTTTTCCCATGATCACCTAATTTTGACTCAGATCTGGAAGAGGCAGAAACCCTATATTGTACAGATCATAAATCACACAGTACAATTAATTAGAGGTTTTCCTTTGGACACAAGGTACATGGGGATCTGATATTCGACCTATAAAAGTTTCAGATCCGAAAACTTCGCCAAAACGGATTTATAGCGAAAGTGCTACGATGACTGGTTTTTGCTATATCAAGCCCTAGCATAGTAAGTGCAACAAGTGTCATACATGCCATATCATGCCTTCTTTCAGGCTAGCTCTAATAACATGTTAACTTTTCAGAATTTACTTCAATCTGATCTAGGATCTTAACTGAGAGAACAACATGTACAGCAAATCTACAGCATATCAATCATGGACACAACAATGCAAGCACACAAGAGACATAGAGTTTACTTGGGGAAAACCATAAAGGTGAAAAACCCCAATAACTTCCTCAGAGATAGATAGAGCAATGATACAACTAGAATACAAGAGATAGTCTTCTCCTAGCAGCAGAGCCTCCTCCTCCACAAGTGCGCCACTCTCCCAAGTGTGAGTGAGAGAATAGAATGTGTAAAATGAGAGAGAGACACTCTTTATTTATACACTAACTTGACTTGACCTTTACTCAACTAGGTCGGCCTCAACTTAACCACTTAACATAATGCTAACTGGGCCAACCCCCACTAGGGTGGTCTAATAACCCTTTGACCCACATGGCCGACCCTAAATAGGGTGGTCTAATAACCCGTTGACCCACATGACTTATACAGGGCCAACCCCAACAAGGTGGTCTAATAACCCATCAAGTATAAGTTACAACACTTACAATATAAATGACGACACTTCGGTATAGAGGAATAATAACATCTCTATAGGAATACAATATACGTACATGTGAAATACATTCCGAAGTTACATATACATCAACATTTGATGAGTATAAGCACTTCCTCTCTAAGAATCATAGGTATCGAACTACCGAAAAACATCTATTCAATGGGAAGCAAGAGATTGCATTAAAACCACAGAGAATGACACCTCACCTATGGAATTTTCAATATAATATAGAAATCCTCAAGGTACATACGGATCAAATTGTCTATCTATCATCATATATGAATTTTTTATTTTTTTTTTAAACTATAATTGACATTGAATTCTGTAATTTCTTTATAAACTATGATTCATGATGGTCGTCGTGATCATGAAGGAATTAATGGGCTTCCAAAAGGAATGAAAATTTATCCTAAACAATTCAGTAGGTTGCTCTACTATGAGAACCTACAAATTGCTCATCTATTTGATACAATCCATATTGGAAAGATTGTAGCTGAAATATTATGGTGAATATTGGATGGAAGGAGTGACAAAGAAAAAATTGTCAAAATTTGCAATGGCATTTAGGAAGCCAATAATGAAATGAAAGATGTCATTCAATTACATAGCAATGGAGACCAAATTAATATAAACTCACTTCCATGGTTGTTAACGGAGCAGCAAAGCAATGTTGTAAAATAATTCATGTGAAAAATTAAATTTCCTACTGGATTTTGTTCGAACATGAAGATGCATGATTTGCATCTTCATCAAGGTAATTATTATGGTATATATATTGCTATATTTTTTATTCTGGTGCATATTCTTGGTATTTTTTTTGTCTACTTTTTGTAAAAAATAATGAAACAATTTTTATATTGTTACAGCATGTTCTACCTCTATCTTTGCCATACAACTTCGACAACATTGTCAAACAAGTTATATATGATCTTGGATAATACATGAGGTAAGTAGCGATATTTTGCATGCATAAAGTGTTTGGTTAATTGATTGAATAACTTATATTTGAATTTTTTTCACTAATTGTTATGTAATATAATGTTTATTTTTGTTAAATATCGTGATTTTTGTGCATCACTTGTAGATGGAACTTTCATCTAAAGAAATCGATAAAGAAGATATAAAGTATTGGAGGAGATAAATTCATCGTCTCATGTGTGAAATGCAAAAGCATCTACCTTCGACATTTTTCAATGCACAAGAACACTACCTCATACACCAAGTTGAGGAGATTGAATTGTGTGGACATGTACACTCAAGGTCAATGTGGATGGTTGAGAGGCACTTTAAATTTTTAAAGGGTTTGGTTAGACAACGAGCACATCATAAGGGTTCTATGGCGGAGGGATATATGGTATACCAGAACATGAGGTATATTAGTGAATATCTTCCTAAATTAGCGTCAAAGCTCAATTTAGGTCACATTTGTGATCTAGACTCCAATAACAATTTCGAAGGGGAGTACTTGAAGAGGAAAGGTGGATCAAGGAAGGTGAAAGGTAATTATTAGCTAGTGGAGATTAATTATAGTACATTTGACTGTTGCTTTTTATGTATATATCATACTTATTTCATTTTTATTATTCAATATGCATTAATTAAAAATGTATGCCGTGTTAAGTGAATATACATTTGTACTGAATTGTAATTTTATTTTCATCGAGCAATTGATCGAGAGTGGGATGCACTTCATTTATACATCGCAAACAATCTTGATTGGATGAAGGTATGGATTGAACTATGTGAAAAATCTAGTTATGGAATATCATGGGAAGGTGTGGCTTTATTGTTTAAAGTAGCTCATCACAATGGAGATACCAATCTTACACAAAAGGAAATCGATTTAGCATATGGTTTAAAAGATAAGCAGACAAGCATATTAATTAGCCCTACTATTTAATTTTTTTCAAACAAATTGATGTACACATTGATTTTTTTTCCTTGCAGAGCATAAACATGCACTTAATCATCAATTCATGATTTAATCTTTATGTGTATGGCTTATTGCAGGTAAAACACCATAAGGCTATGTGGTGCAATGGTCATAAATTTCGCATCAAAAAGTTGGATGAAACAAAGAAAACATTTGATTGTGGGATAAATGCAGTCTTTGAGGTGACCAATGTTTCCTCTAGAAGTGATAGACATCCAGAACTCTCAGAAAATCGATACTATGGGTATTTGGAAGATATTATTTAGTGTGACTTTAAATCCTTCAAATTAGTTATGTTCATTGTCAAATGGTACAGGTTATGATTGAATCAACGTGATCCCGATAGAACTATCATTGAACATGATAATGGATTTACCATGGTTAATACAAGGTTTTTTGAGCCAAGAAGGGAGCCCTATGTTCTTCCAAGACAATGTGAACAAGTATTTTACTTAGAGGTTCTAGGTAGAGAGGGTTGGTCACTTGTTGTGAGACACGATCCAAGGGGAAGGCCGATAAAGTATAATGTAGAGGAAGATAATGAAGAGGGTCTTAAAGAAGAAGATGGTGTTGAGGATGATCAACATGAGTTAGATGATCATATTCCACAGGAAGATGTCGAAGAATTAGTTGAATAAAATGATGTAGCATACAATGTCCATGAAGATGATATCGACGATGACATGATGATCGAAACTGACATCAATGGCGATGATGATATGGCCAATCCTTACAATTTTGAATCTGGATTAGATGATACAGATGATGACTTGGATGAAGAAGATGATGAAATCCATTGAAGTTTATGAGGTATGCCTCAATATATCTACTCTATATATATTGAATTAATATTGTGATATAATTATTGACTTGTATTGGTACATATAACTTAATTGTTTTTAAGTTTTTTGTCATTTTCTTGTATGTTGGAACAGGTTATAAGAGATATTGCTTCTTAAGTATGACAAAAAACACAATAAATTATTTTTTTGTACATAGATTTTTTTGGGTTCTGGGGAATTGAGAGTGACATGAGGGGGGGGTATATGATCTTCCACCTTCACGTGGTTGGCCTTGTTTAGTAGAGAATATTAAATTATTCTCGAAAGAAAGAAAATATCAATAAGAAAATGCACAATTATCATGCTAATTATTTCACCTTCTATTGTATATGATATTTCATAACCCAAAAATAAGGCATGCCTGCTTATGTACTTGACCCCGCATATTATAATTGTCATGTGAATGGAGCCAACATTGAACGTCTTTCAATTTCTGCTTGTATGGACAAAAATTTTGCATTATTAGACTAGACGCATGCATTGAAGATGTGGGAGGGTTTCCAGACTCAAACATGACTCACACAAACAATTCGATAATCAAACAAAAAACTTATAGAATAATTAATGTACTGAACATGGCCAATGTTGAATATTTTTCAATTTGTGCTTGGATGGACTGAAATTTGGCATGGTTAGACTAGATGCATGAATTGATGGTGTGGGAGGATTTCCAGACTCAAACATGACACACACAAACAATTCAACAATCAAACAACAAACCTATAGAATAATTAATGTACTGAACGGGGCCAACTTTGACATTTTTTCAATTTGTGCTTGGATGGACTAAAATTTGGCATGGTTAGACTAAACATATGCATTTATGGTGTGGGAGGGTTTCCATACTCAAACATGACTCACACAAACAATTCCATAATCAAACAACAAACCTATAGAATAATTAATGTACTGAACAGGGCCAACATTGAATTTTTTTCAATTTGTGCTTGTATGGATTGAAATTTTGCATGGTTAGACTAGACACATGCATTGACGGTGTGGGAGGGTTTTCATACTCAAACATGACTCACACAAACAATTCGGAAATCAAACAACAAACCTATAGAATAATTAATGTAATGAACAGGGCCAAAGTTGAAATTCTTTCAATTTGTACTTGTATGGACTAAAATTTGGCATGGTTAGACTAGACACATGCATTGACTATGTGGAAGGGTTTCCAGACTCAAAGATGAATCACACAAATAATTCTATAATCAAACAACAAACCTATAGAATAATTAATGTATTGAAAGGGGCCATCGTTGAAATTTTTTCAATTTGTGCTTGTATGGACTGAAATTTGGCATGGTTAGACTAGACACATGCATTGATAGTGTGGGAGAGTTTCCAGACTCAAACATGACTTACACAAACAATTTTACAATCAAACAACAAACCTATAGAATAATTAATGTACTAAACATGACAACGTTGAAATTTTTTCAATTTGTGCTTGTATGGACTGCAATTTTGCATGGTTATACTAGACATCATACATTGACAGTGTGGGAGGGTTTCCATACTCAAACATGTCTCACACAAAAAATTCCACCTTTTTTTTCAAATATAGTGTAGAAATATTTTGAAAAAACACAAGATTTATTCTTATAGATGAAATTAAGTATCCCCAAGGGTTAGCTCAATCGATTGAACCATTATCCCAACACATGTTGTTGAAAAGGAGGCCATGTTTACCAACCATTTTTATGGATAGTGGTTGATCCATTCTCCAACTCGATGTTCTAGGGAAGGGGGCGATACCATGAGGGTCACTCTTCATCTATGCCCAAATCATCTTTATCTTAGGAGTTGTTAGGAATATATCCATCTTGAAATAACAAACTCATGTAATCACACATTATAAAATACAAAGGATTATACCCTAGACACCAAAACGGGAAATACAACATTAAGAGAGAGGATTATGAATCTCGTGAAGCATTAGATTCTAAATCAGGTTCAACTAAAGTTTTGTTATTCATTTGCGGATGACTCGGGGCCAAGGAAATGGTAAATCCTTAACCTACTTTTGATAGACTTATATAGGGATACATTACAAACACCGATGTGCAACATTGATTATTGTTTTCTATTGATGATGACAAAGCATCATTAAATGCGTCAATTTATTCTACTTGGAGAGGAATCCCCAATTTAGTTACAGAGTGATTAAATATTGTAACAACAATTTTTTTGTATCATTTTCCATGGAACTTGCATTCTAACAATAGGTTCAGTTATAGAAAATAATCCTTGGACGCAATGCCTATAATTTTGATCCCGTTATTTGCAAGAGGTATGTCTTCTCAACTTACAAATGAACCAAGGACTTACTTCCCAACTTAGCCTTATGCACTATGAACCATAGCCAATGGATCCACATGCCAAAATATGTTGTAATTTAATTTTTGGCTCAATAAGAGTACACAAAAGAGAATCATTGTTTCTTTCCTCTTCCTCTCATTGCACATTTCTCCTCTCAAATTGGGAAAGCCATGAAGAGTCAAATGAATTGAAGAAACCCCCTTCTTGGGAATGAGTGCATGAAGAAGAGCATACTTCTCTAATCTTCTTCCATTTTCCATTTTTTCTTTGGAAGAACCAAAACCTCCTTTAGTTTATCCTTGGTCCAACATACATAGGATAAATCTCTATCTCACCATTCAAATTTGAACTTTTCTAGTTTGTGTTCAAATTGCTTGCAAATGAAGCTTCTCTAATGTCTGAACATGTTCTAGTGAATGAACAAGCCAACCTGTGAAACATATTTTCCTTTTCCAAACTCCCTTTTATTTTTACTATTCATGGTATGTAGAATGTGGAGGACCTTCCAACAGTTTTTTAAGAGATGATTACAATTTCCCTAGCATTTTGACTTCTATTGAATTTGAGCAAATTTTTATTTTCCTACACTACCATGTGGAATCCCATAATTAGTTAGAGGATCCATGTGTTAACATCCTCAATTGTCCACAATGTCTTCAAAGTTAGATGCCACCTTATCTATATTAGGGTACCTACTTTGTTATAAAGTTTCTTTTGTTACAAACTAGAACATCGCATGTCATTATCCTTTTTCTCAATCCCTTTGTGCGAAATGTGGAGTGAAAATTCACTATGATAACTAGCATTTTATACATGCACTCTAGTCTCTATGGTTCTTAACTCTTAGTCTTGTGTTGTTTAACTTATGCCTTGATAACTTATGTAGTGTGTGGAGCAGTACAAAGCATCAAGATCCCTTCCTTTTGGCCCAAATATTTTCATGTGATCCTCTGCATTCCTTACGTTGCATGGACTTTGTTAAGGAATGTGGACTTATCACTTATCTCAACACAATAAAATATATGGATACCATTACTTAGTCATTTTTTCCCACCATGTTCCCATTCTTTGTGATCCTCTGCTTCCATGCTTTTTGTCCATACCTTTGTGTGACTAAAGTTATGTATGTTTTTTTTTTATCTTGGCTAATTTAAAGGCATTCATGAGCTTCTCTAAAGGCACGGATATAGGATTCAAGCATGTAAATAAACAATTATTCTTAAGCATGCAATAACTAGATAATTAACCTCTACCATTTCAACTCTTTGAGCATCCAATTTGGATCATACCTTACGAATGGGAGGTTTTTGGTTCTTAATAGCTTTGGTATATTCTTATTGACATGATTTCTACACTTTGAATTTTCTAATTGTTAGTAAATTACAACATACTTCAATTTTGGGAGAAAATTTGAAGGTTTTCTTTCCCAAATGGGGCTAGCTAATTTTATGTTGTCCCATTGTACCTTATCTAAAAAAAGTACAAAGAAAACAATGGTTGTCCTCTTCTACAAACTAGCGTATTTTCTCAACTTTTGCCTTGTTGAAAATCTCACACAAATTTTGATGGAAAAACACAATACTTGAGTAATAATATTATATCCCATATACAATTTTATCTCTTTGGTATTTGAACTTATTTAGCGAAGAAGTTATAGAGTTATTCATTATTGAATTATCTCATACTTGTTTGACCCGAATATGAAACCCTGCTCTGCTTAATTTCATTTATTTTTCTTTTATACTTATTTTGTTAACCTATTTTGTCTTCACTTCTTCTCTTAAATCTCCACCATCCTCTTCATGTTTAGTTAGTACCTTCTCCTATTCAATATGTGTAGGTTGTATGAGATCCCCCTCCATTGAATATTTTATCAGCTCAATGGTATAAAGGTTTGAATGCTCTTTATTTCCATCTTTCACTCCCTCAATCCATTGACTCTTTTTTTTATAGGCACTTTATTATCCTTCATCACAGGTTTAGAAGCAAATTTTCCATGACCTTTTCCTTCCTGTCTCCTATGGTATTTATTAGTTCCAAATTCAATTGACTTGTCTTTTTCTAGTATTTCTGAATTGGTTGATCCTTATTAACTTATGTTCTTGTCAAATTTTGTGTTAATAGCCTTTTTGTTGCTATCTTTTTCTTCTTTCTATAACTTCTAGTTTTTTCGTTCAACCTACTCATGTGTTCCTTCTTCTTCCTTTTTGTCTGATGAATTGTATTTCTAATGTATTTTTATTCTTGACATATTTAGTGAATATATGTTTCAGCTTCTCCATGGACTCTTCAAAATATTTATGTATTCTCAACTCATGTATCTTCTTCCTTTTCATGGGTTACTACCTTGTCATTTTCCTAACTCTTGCATCCATGGCTTCTCTTATGGTAGAATATTTTTTCCTATTTGTAATACCTTTTTCCACATATTCTTAGGATTTTGGAAATAAATTTGCTTTGAGTCTCCTAAGTAGTTCCTAATTCTTCTTCTTTTGACTAATTATTTTCTTGTGTGGTCAATGGTTTGACCTTCTTCCCTTTCAATTCCCTTGTTTCCTTCCCATTCCATTTCAATGTGGGTATATTTGCTAAGGAAAATCGAATTATATATAGGGATACTTCATTTGCTTCTTCAAATTGCTTATCTTTCAAAGTTGTGATGATTCTTGGCTACCAAATTTGCTTTTAGTATTAAGAACAAAGTATTTGACTACCATGACAACTCCTGAAATACTTTATAGACATCTGAGTAATAGTCAAACTCTTCATGTTCTCCTCTTGCTCCATCCTTATACCAAATATTTGTGAAATTGAGCCCCCATTGTAAATAAATATTATGGGGAAACAACCTTCTTTTCGGCTATAGAGATCTCCATTAGTTACATGTTTATTTAAAACTTTTCATTCATTTAGTAACATATGTTGAGGGGAATCGCATAAACCTAATGGTTTCTTATTTCTCTTAAGCATCCATTATAACAAGGATGAGTCCACATAATCCACAAAGGGTATAATAATGATTATTGAAATTAATTGACATATGATGAAACACAATTGGTGTGTATATAAATATAGATAGGGGTGGTAAGTTTTGTCCTTTGGGAAAGTTTTAATGTATCAATGATCCATTCGAAATATCACCCCCACGCCCAACTTAGATTATATCATGACCCAAGCGAATTAAAGAGCAAAAATTTGGTTGAGCTCTAGTTCAATGGCCTTTGATTTTTGAAATCTGTGTGCCCCAGATTGCTACACTGCGCCCTCAAACTAGTGCATACCCTTGACTACAAATGAAAGGATTGTTTTACTGTGCCCTCGAACTAGTACATAACCTTGAATTCATATGAGAGGACCACTGCACTACGCCCTCAGACTAGTGCATACCCTCGAATGCATATGAGAACCAAGTCACAGACCGGCCTTGCACCCAAACCTGTGGAGGAGACCGGATTCAAAGTTGGTATATTTGTACTATAGAAAGGACCAAGCCTTACTAAGCCATTGATCAAGGGACATTCGGACATGATCAAGGGAATTTCACAGATGGAGCAGATACATATAGACGCAAGCAGAGAATAGACGGGGGATTTAGAATAGACAGAGCAGAGACATATAGACGCGAGCAAAGAATCCTCACAATGTCCGCTAATCAAGTAAGTTGCACCATCCATGGACGTAAAGTGGTTGTTTTCCATAGTAAATGGGGCTATTTCATTGTCATTAATTTTTGCATTCTAACTCTAGTCCAAACAAGGGTTTTTTAGGGTTAGTTGTATTCTCTAATCAAACCCTAGAATATGATTGTTACAAGAAAGAAATGGGACAATCCACCACAAGGAAAAAAAAACAAATCAAATCTAGTGTAAATTCTCATAATCATTATGATTTGGCCTTTGATCACCCAGCATTTACATGTCATAATCAAACTAACCCCACCATGTACTTTGCACATATTCCAAATCCTTCAACACAAATCCAACTTCTTATGATACATTTTCCTTCCATAATATGCAACACACAATCATGTATTTTTTCATTTATTATTCCAAGATATCAACTTCACATGACACGATCAATCCCAACATTGATTTGACACATTGGAACAATTATGTTTGAGCCTTAGTTTCTCCATTAACAGAGTGTTAGTTCAGGAAAGAGGTGACTATTGTGAGCATGCCACGTACTATGTTAAAAGAAGCTATTAGGATTTAATTAAACTACAACCATGATTAGAAGTTATCCTTGGGCATGGCCTATTATAACCAAAAGGTTTACATACATCTTGCTTCATCAAATGAAGGTTGTAGCTAATTTAACTTCTATGGAATACATCATAGGTATATGCCTTATCAACACTAGGTCTACTCATTTCATAATTCTCCTCTAGGATTTTAATATTTAATTTTCCACCCCCAAGAGTAAGAAGTTTTGAGCACTCACCATAGATCCATATTGTGAATGGGGGATCAATTTTATATAGTTTTATCCAACATACAATGGTGGCCACAAGTACATGATTATTGGTGTTTATTAGTTCATGAAGTGCACCTCTACCAAGAACCTCTACCAATTCTCATGTCATCATGGTTTGGGATGCTTACTAGTTAAATAAGGATTCATTACCACAATAAGTGAAACCTTGGTGAATCTACATCAATTTCCAAAAAATAATACTAGTAAGGAATTTGAATCATTACACACAATTTTAGTCTTGGTGTTTAAAATATTTCATTATATCTCATTTAGTGAGGAATTATGTGAACAAAAACTCACTTGTGACATAATCTCCTCCTCTTTTTCTACAACATATTTATGTTTCATCCTCTTTGACATTCACTGCTTTGGGGTATACTAGTTACATGTGCATAACATTGAATACATAAAGGATTTATGGTGACAAAGTCATAGAATGTTAACAAACTCATAAATTTAATATATATTAAATAAAATAAAGAAAGTGTTATGGGGAACAAATCCATTGAGCATAAACATATATTAGTGCATGTGAACTACTCACTCAAGCAACCTTGGTGATACACTACTTCCACGGAACATGCAAGTTGGAGTAGTGAGACACTACTTGCATGGAATGTGCAAGTTGGAGAATTTTATAATTCAATGAGTTACCTACACCTTTACTTAAAGAGTTGCGTTATGAAGAAAACCCTTAAAGGTGTACATGGACATATATTAAGGCACATTATAGTGATATAATACTCCAATAAGGTGGAGAGTTAGCTCCATAAAATATTGATATTTAAGAAAGAAATAGAAAGAAAGAGTCTTAATCAAAAGACATGGGAGACAATCAAGAAGGCAGTGAGTTGAAAGCCAAACTTGCCAATATATAGAGTAATATGATCTAACTGTCTTTTATTATCTAAAAAATTTTCATAAGCATTCCATATATGAACTAGAATGCTACTTTTTTAGTTTTATTAGTCATGCCTAAGATGAAAAGACATAAACTACCTCATGTGTTGAGTTCTAGTTTAGAAGAAAAAATGAATGAAAATTTATGCCAAGGATAGAAAAGGGAATTTCTAATAATTTCCTAACACCCTTCAAGATTGAATCAAATATTGAAATCAATCCCTATGTGGGTGAAATTGATGCCCCTAAGCTAAATCAATGGTTTCAAGAAAAAAACTAGAAGCCTATGTTAGTGGGCATGAAATCGGTGGAAACTAGAAAGTCTAGTTTCCTCAGCTAAAATTAGAAGGCCATGCATTAACATGGAATGAAAGTTATGTGATTTGTCATATGTGGTAGTAGAAACCAATAATGAGTGGGGAACCTTTAAGAATCTCATAATTCATAGCTATTTCTAACAAAAATGCCCTTTAACCTCATAATTTTTTGCTTTAAATGACATATTTTAGCACAATGACAATTTCTACATCCATAATGGTTGTCTGACCCCTCTCCTAATTAGTTCTAAAATGTGGTGTGGTAGTGATGATATTTATCTAGGGATAAGGGTTAACCATCCTTACTCCACAATCCATCATCACCTCACCTTTCGAAGGCCAAGATACATTTCACTAATTTATGTGACATGTTGTTCTTGATGTTTCTACTTTCTTTAAGGTTTCTTGATTAGTATATGCATGATGAAAGTGATCCACACCTACTTGGATATTAAGATATGTTTTGCTTAGAGAGATACAATATAACCATAAATTTTTCTTAGAATCTTATCCTCTTCTTGGATCAACTATACCCTTGGAACTTGTGTACCTAGCTTGGTTTTTGAGCTGTATTTTTGCCATATCTCTCACTTGTTTGAGATGGATGGAGGTACTTCTCATCTCATCCACCTCTCACATTATTCCTTTTTAAAGATGTAATCCTCTCAAATTCACCTCTTATTTTATTAATAAGTATCATCTTAGTATTAAGAAATACATTATTGGGGAGAATACATTTATATGGTCGGCCCTTAGTGTGAACCCTAGTTTAGGACATGGTTCGAAATTTGTACTACTAATATGTTCCATTATTTTTCAATGCTTTTGGGGAGGATGGTATAAAATATACAATTTGTCCCAACCACATTCTTCAAATAGGACACATGAAATATTGGGTATATCTTAGATTCGATCGGGAGAGTTAATCAATAGGTGACTTGTCCAAATTGCTTGAGTATTAGATATGGACAATATAACTTGGATGCTAACTTTTGGTGTTACTTCTCCTTGAGAAAAATCTACTTATATTGTTATAGACTAAGAAACACTTAATCCCCTTCTTCAAAGTGGTGCTCTGAGCGATGTGGATAAATTCATTACTTCATTCTATTTTAATCCAAGACCAAATTGTCCCTAATTGTAATCTCTCTACGTACGAGATAGATAAGGAGGTAATTTGTTCATGAACTAGCCTCTTTATCACACGTAAATGTTGATCCCATTTTATGGAGTGGTCCCAACATATTTGGGTCTCTTATGTTGTTCGAAATTTCCATGAGTCCTTTGTATCTCTATTGAAGGTTGCAACATATATGTAAACTCTTAGCTTGTCACATTTATAAACACTTCCTTGCATTGTTGAATTTTTATATAATTTTCATCTCTTTCAACTTTAGCAAAATTATTTGACATTGGAGATCTTTCGGCTAAGCTTCAACGTGCCCATATTTGATGGTTAGGATGTTTGATGATGTTTTGATGGCCATAGTGCCATAGTGCTACCCATATTTGATATCTTTCATAATTCTTAAATTAGTCATGATGGCTCCATAATGAGGGTAAACATATAGTAGCTTGATCTTTATTCTTGTAACTGATTTTCATGGTGTTGAAAAAATGGGGTACATGATAGATACCCTTTTGCAATTGGATTTTTTGCACGTAAATGTTGGGGAACCCAAGTTACATATGTCAATTTTCCTAAGTGCTTTAAGTTCTTTATTTATTGGAGAAATTTTTTTCCCATGGTGTGGGTAGAGCCAAACATGTATTCGTCATATCTATCTTCCTCGAGCAAGAGGAGTTTAGGAAGACTCAAGGAAAGTGAGACATCTGGTAGGTCTACAAGAGGTAGATCAACTAGATGTCAAAATATCAAAAGAAAAATCCATAAACGCATGGAAATGTTTCTCGCTGAAGGGGGTTCATGTTCTTATGATGATGAGACCATAGGTGACATCAAGTGCTACAACAATAAAAAGTAATAAATAGGTAACTATTCCTAATAGTAGTTGATAATATTAAAATATAGTTTATGAAGAGAAGTGTCTCTTCAATATGTGATGGCCAAGCCATATTTAAGGCAACCATATCCTTTGTAATTTATCCATCATCGATTATATATTATTATTTTATCAAATGGAGTTATTTTCCATTGGAGGATTATTCGCTTGAATAATCACTGAGTATATCTAGACACGAATATAGCATTGGTATTAGAGCAACTCTTTCCTCGAGCCTCAGTGATCCAAGGCTGGTAGCCATTCTCTCAGAATTTCTGAGCTACTTGGTCTTTGACCAGATATCGGGCTCTTAGCCCTCTTCTTCACATACCCTCCCTCAACCTCCATGACTTCTGCACACTCCATTCCCCGCCATCTTCCTTCCTCTCTATCCTTTTCCTTCCTATGTCCTCCATCCATTCCCTGCCCATATTCCTCCGCACGCCCCCCACTGGTATCCATATCTCCCACTGCGCTCACCTCGCCTCGTCCTTCCACCCCCTTCCGCATCCACGCAACCTTTCCTCCTCTCCGCATCGTCGCTCCCAACTCCCTGCCACCATTCCCTTTATCTCCCTGCGTTCCAACTCCTGCCCAACCTTACCATCCACCCCCGTGCATGCACGCCTCCAGCCTGCGCATCTGCAAGCCCTCCGCCAGCTTCACACCATCGCCAACCTCCCTCGCGCCCTCCCCTTACACCCTTCCTCCACGCCTGCTGCTCCCTCTATCCCGCGCCCCCCCATTCTTCACCCCCAATCTGCGCCATTCCCCAAATCCACATCCCCTCCATATCCTGCGCCCAGAACTGGCCCACGCCATTTGCACCCCCCATTCCACTCCTTCGCTCTTCACATTACGCCCCTCCTCCTCTACCCAACACCATTCGCTGCAACCGTAGCCTCTACGACCACTCCTCCCCATTCAAACTCCACGCTAGGCCATCCCTATTCCACCTGCACGCCATCCTCCCTTCGTCTACCACGATCCCTCATACCTCCTACTGCACACCCATCCACCCAACGCCCAAGCATCACCGAAGCTACTCCATCCTCCGCGCCAACTCCATTTCCACTCGCCTCTCCCTCGCTGCTGCTCACGCCCCCCTCTTCAACTCCTGCACCTTCCACCATCATCGCCTCACCCTTCAACCTCATAATTGTCTACCTCCTTCACGACGCAGACCGCCATCACCCACTCCTATCTCGTCCTATCAAAACCCTAATCTTCCAAATTCAAATATATATAATATTATTTTTATAATATATATATCGTCCACTTGAGAAAAGAAATTTATAAAATTGTATTATTATTTAATAATACATATTATTATTTTTCAAAATCTAACTTCCCTTCACAAAAGAAAAGAAAATATTTATATGGTTATTGTTGATAATAATTGTAACTATTACAATTATTATATTAACAAACAAACAAACAAACAAAAACATTTTTGGGTGAAAAAGAAAAAAAAAGGAATATATATATATATATATAATATTATTATTAAATTTTAATAATAATTATTATTATCAAAAAAAAAAGTCAATTCTTTTGAAATAAGAATTGTTTGAAGAAACAAAGCAATTCAAGTCAAAGAAGACATTAAATACAAAGTCCAAGCAAGACTCCTTATTATCAAAGAAGTCGAAGAACACTTATCATCGAAGAAATCAAGTCAAGGACAATCATTTATCGTTGAAGAAGTCAAAGTAAAGGAAGGCTCATCAAGAAGTCGAGACACGTTAACGACAAGGACGACCAAGTTTAAGAAAGACTCATCAAAGAAATCAAAGAAGATCATTCCACCATCGAAGAAGACAAAAACCATGGAAGCCGATTTGCAAGAGAAATTAGAAGCCAGGTTAAAGCGCTATTGAAAAGACAATGAAGAATTACGAGACATTAATACACAATCAGAAATAAAGATTGAACTACATAAGATACAAGAACGGTTCAATGAACATACAATGTCCAACTAGAAAAATCACATAGAAAAATTATGTGCACAAATCAAGGAATTAAAAGATGAAAGTGATTTCAATCAGAGATTGAAAAATCAAGATATAAAGAAGGAAATAAATAATTACGAAGCAGAAATAATACACTTGAACAAAATTGTTAGCGACAAAGATGAAGAACTAATGTAGTTACGACATAAATTAGAAAGTCAAGAATCAGAGGCCGGCCAGTGTCGACAACAGATAAAATTTCTTCAACAACAAAATGACAACTCTAAAAAGACACATAAGTCAGAGATCGCGAAGAGTAATAAAACATTATCTAACAATGCTGAAGAAACTTTTAGACTAAGAAATCATAACAAGACACTAGTCACAAAAATTAAGAAGTTGAAAAATAGCCGAAAGATAGAACAATCTATGGACGACATTGAAGGGAAACTTCTAGACAAACAGAAAGAAAATAGTTGTATCAGAAGTCATAATGAAGATCTTAAGGAACAACTTAAGACATTTGAAGATGACAGAAAATCGCAAGTCGAATTGATTAAGAAGTTTCAAAATGATAATAAGCAGTTAGAAAACAAGTTGGAAAAGATACAGAACAAAAAATTAAATCCTCAAGAGACGAAAATACAACTTCCAACTCAGATCAATGCTCTAAAGGCGACATTCGTAAACGAAAATGATATCGCGAAAGTTCCCTATCGACACCCCAACCATAAAAACTGATATTTGAAAAAGTGGGAAATGTCGAAAGATAATGGTACTAATGTGATCAAATCTCGTGACGACACATCAGTAGGGAATCCCATCAGTCCACAACAAATCAATTTGGAATGGATTGATCCGTCCACATATCGGAAGCTATGCTCTACACTTAGTAGTTCATATCGACATGTTTCGGCGGCCACGACATCGCAAAGAACAGTGCGACAAAATTATAAGGCTTTGAGGACAAAGCCTCTCTAAGAGAGTGGAAATGCTACAACAATAAAAAGTAATAAATAGGTAACTATTCCTAATAGTAGTTGATAATATTAAAATATAGTTTATGAAGAGAAGTGTCTCTTCAATATGTGATGGCCAAGCCATATTTAAGGCAACCATATCCTTTGTAATTTATCCATCATCGATTATATATTATTATTTTATCAAATGGAGTTATTTTTCATTGGAGGATTATTCACTTGAATAATCACTGAGTATATCCAGACACGAATATAGCATCAAGGTACCCTTGAGGTACAAACATCTAGTGAAACAATGGGTACCCAAGGATCTTCCTCAACTAAACACATGATATTTTTGTGTGAACGAGAGGATATATTAGATTGTGTCATTGTCATTACATGGTTTGGGGTTTTCTTGCATGGATGGCATAAAGGTCGGTTATGGAAGATGCACTGAATTGATGGAGTATGTGGGACCCTATTACAATTACAAAGATTGGATGCGACTGGTCCAATATACACAAAGTATGCGCAGATACAGACTGCCTACAAATTATTTAAAGATGAAAGACAAGGATCAAAATAAAGGAGCGACATTGTACATTAAAGGAAGGCCAAAAGCTATAGGGAATATTGCAGGTTTTATAAATAGTACACAACCAGGGTGTACATTTAAGCAACCCAATTGCATATTTGAGGGGCGTGAAGGAAACCGTTTTTTTTATCTGCCATTAAATCAATAGTTGCAGGGGAAGAGTTGCTTCTTAATTACAATTTGAATCGAATAGATACAAACACAATTACTATGGGAGTGGTACATCTAACATTTTACCCAACCTTTAACTAATGAATCTAATATCTTATGTATTTTTCATGAGTCTATTGTTATAATTTCATTAAAATTTTCTATATTTATTTCGCAGGGTGGGGATCAAGGAAAGTCCCTGGCAGCTTATCAGAGGAGTACACCATCCTCGAGGCAACAGGTATACATCATTGTAATTCTACAAATATAATATGAAGAAAATGTTTTGTTGTTATGTTTTTCCTTAGTATATTGGTTTCATTTAGATAATGTTATCTATATTTTTGTTGTAGGGTGTTGATTGGGGAAACTACTTGGTTGTTGATCAGACGACAACAGCCTCGAGGCAGTAGGTATACCTCATTATAATTGTACAATTTAAATAAGATCAATATGTTTTTTTTGTGAGTATATTGGCTTTTTTTAGATAATTTTTTCTAAATTTTTGTTGCAAGGTTCTGATTGGGTGCCTCCCTAGTAGTAGATCAAACAAGACCAGCCTGAGGCAGAAGGTATACCTCATTGTAATTGTACTACTATAATATGTGCAATATGTTTTTTTATTATTTTTTCATGAGTATATTGGTTTCATTTCGATAATGAATTCTATATTTTTGTCACAGGCTGGTGATCGGGGCATCTCCTTGACAATTGATTAGAGGAGTACACCGTCCTTGAGGCAGCAGGTATACCTCATTGTAATTGTACAAATATAATTATATGAGCAATATGTTTCTTTATTATGTTTTTTTCATGAATATAATAGTTTCATTTCGATAATGTTTTATACAATTTTTGTTGCAGGTAAGTGATCGAGGAAAGTCCTCGACCATTGATCAGATGAGTACACGATCCTCGAGGCAACATGTATACCTCATTGTAATTGTACAAATATAATATGAGAAATATGTTTTTTTGTTATGTATTTTTCTTGTGTATAATGGTTTCATTATGATAATGTTTTATACATTTTTGTTGTAGGGTGATGATCAAGGCAAGTCCCCAGTTATGGATTAGACGACACTAGCCTCGAGGCAACAAGTATACCTCATTGTAATTGTACAAATCGAACATGAGCAATATGTTGTTTTATTATGTTTTTTTCCTCAGTCTATTGCTTTCATTTCAGTAATGTTTTATATATTGTTGTTGCTGGCTACTGATTCGGCATTTGATCTATCATCAAAGCAATTAATAGATATTGATGTGGATGAGCTCATGTGCGATGCTGACATCACATCTTTGCTAGACCCAATTAAGATGATAGAGAAGACCTTACAAAAAATTCATGAGGATATCCTTCATCGGATATTCATTCAGTCGTGGACAAATGAGGTTAGAGGAAAGGTTGATGTTTTGGTAAATATATCTCAGGCCTTGAAATTAAGTTATGGGATCTTGAATTAGAAGAGTCTTTGCTCCCACGTACTAGTGGTCAAGGTGGTGTTGGTACTAGTGATGCTCATGGAGAGTTGTCACATGAGCATATGACCCCACTTGCATCTCATGTGCCATTTTTTTCGACTGAAAAACCGTAAACACGTTCCGAGACACCCCTGAGGCCATGATATGTGAGTGCGCCCCCTAGTGGATGGCGCATGCCAAATCGTACAGAAGAAGGGGTCGATGCAAAGACTAGTATTGATATTGCTCAAGTAGTATTTATTGGATCTTCTCATGTCACTAGCATGGGTACACTAGAGACCATATTTTTTATGGATGAATATCTCGTTCCCATAAATATAGAGAATATCCCAAGTATTTATACAGTGTTTAATTGATTTTTTATAATATGATTGTAATATACTCATAAAACATTCTTTTTCAACTAATGATGACATGATAGTCTTGCAGGAAATGATGTTTTTTATAAACATCTAAATGATTTTTCATTGGATATATTTGGGCCCACCATCCGCACAAGGTGGGATAAACAAAGTAAAAATTTAAAATATGAGCTCACTAATTGCTTGGTTGGAATGTTCACCAGCGAGACCTTCAACAGAGTGGAGGTCCTAAAGAAGGCTAGCCAACATATGCAGATTGTGAGGGACCAATATAGGGTTCATCTATAAAGGAACCCTAGGTATGAGAACCCTCTAGTGATTCCAAGAAGAGAGTGGAAATTCCTAGTGGAAGATGGAAAGGAGAGGGCTTTGAGAAAAGAAGGAAAGCTACCATCGGGCACAGGAAGGTCTGCAATACTTTCCACAATGTAATTATAAACCTTATTATTATTAATTTTTAGATTGAATTTGAAACATCTAATGTATTTCAAACTTATCATAGGTTTTCAAACACATCAAAGGCCACAAAGGCAAGACAAGAAAAAATTGGACAGCACAAGCTTGGGCCTGGTGGTTATTTGAATTTTGCAACACGAATTGTAAGTATCAAAAAACCAATATTGCATCCAAATAATAAATTGCAAATTATTTTCGTTTTATTGCACCATAAAAGGTAAATTCATGACGTTATGCAAATATGCAGGTTGATCGATTCAAGGAAGTGCCCACAGATGAATACTTGAAGCTTGGCTTCCAGCATAGCTTTGGAGCTATTGTTGAACGCCGAAAAATATTGTCTGGGAAAACACAGTCTTCTGGTGATCCATCTTGTGCACAGGTATATAAAATCAATGAAGTTTATTTAAGATTGATTACTTGTGCAATATATTTGTTATAAATATTTTCCATAAAATATTGACTCTGTTTTGAGTAGGAAAGCAACGATCCAATTAATGCCGAGGATGGAGAACAACCCACCAAAGGTCATGCTTCGAATCCTGGCAATGAATGTATTCATATGCTACAATTTAAAATATTGCATTGCAAATGATGAATATTAATTGTACTTTTTCATGTTTCAACTGCAGATCATGTAGAGGTTCATACTATACAATATGATCCTAAACAGGGATATGAAGTACATGATGTGGCCACATTAGGTAAAAAACACCTCTATAATGTTTATTTTTTAATGAAATACTTGTCATTATAATAACAAACACTAGTACATATGAGGAAATTTGCCACGGTTTTTCCTTGTTATTTCCACGTTTTTTCGTCTCACTTTCGACGATCATGGTCTCGTTTTTTCATGGAACCTGTTTCGTGGATATAACGACGATCTTGGAAATCCATCGCAATAGAGACGAAAACTATGGACCACGTGTCTTCTATAGGGTGGTCTTGAAATTGAATTTTTTTATTCATTTTCTACAAATCATCCCTATATTGACGAAACTATGTCCCTATATCGACGATTTTGTGTCGAACAAAGAGAGGGTTTTGCAATACTTGCGACGATGTTCTGTCGCACGTAGCGACGAACATTATCGATGGTTTTGCATCAAACAGAGAGAGGGTTTTGCTATACTTGCGACGATGTTCCGTTGCAAGTAGCGACAAACATTCGTCGAACAGAACAAACGGAGGTAGAACGCCCGACAATTTTAATAATTTGCTTCCACGTAGTCTCTCTACCGATGGTTTTGCGTCGAATAGAGAGAGAGTTTTGCTATGCTTGCGATGATGTTCCGTCGCAAGTATCAACGCACGTTCGAAGAACAGACCAAAAGAAGGTAGACCCTGCGACGGTTTTGCTATACCTGTGACGATGTTCCATCGCAACAATCGATGGGCGTTCTTCGAAGAGACCAAACGAAGGTAGAACGTCCGACGGTTTTGCTATACTTGCGACGAATGTGTGTCACTATATCGAGGATACCTGGAAGTTTCAAAAAAAAAATAATAAGCGTGAATGCTTATTACCAGCAATCTGGAACGCTTTTAGCTGATATATAACTTGCTAACTGTGGCCTGAAGAATATTCAAAAAACCTACAGAAATAGCACCAATGTTAAAATAGATTTGAACCCTCCAAAAGAAGCACTAAACACAACCATCATATACTGAAATAAGCCACAAGAAAAGTACTAAAAACAGTCATAAAAGTATGCTAATCTCATACTAAAATTAGCACTGATGGAAGCACTCACATGCCGATAAGAAATACACATGCAAAAGGTGTTACAACAACATCAAAGTGATCTCAACATCAGTGCTCATCCACATGATGATAAGAAGGCATACAACATGTTATAGGTTAAGCATCAGCACCTTCATCTACTGGGAACATAAACAAGAAACAAGGCATAGTACTTCTTATAGCTTGTAATGAATAATGGTCAATGTGGACCATAAAAACAAGAAATTAAAAGGGAAATGAATTCAGTACTCTTAAAAATGCAGGTGAAGACACTCCAAATCTTGGATGGAAAACATAATTGACGTTAAAAGAGTTGTTGAGACAAATAGTTAACAAAGAGATTGACTGTACAAGACTAAAACTCAAATCTACTTATCAATAACTTGGGGCAAATGTTGTTTTTGAAATTGCACTTCTTTTAAGCTCACAGAGAAGCATTACAACACGCCCTAAGAGGTCAGGCACCACAAGCAACCTGATGGCATGACTGAAATTCCCTCAGGGAATGAACAACTGAGCATAACCACCTTTGTTTAGCTACAAGTTGCAATAAGGGATACTCTTCTATCAAAATCCCACAGAAATTGCATCTGGCCACAAGTTATAAGCAATCTAGAACCCCATGTATACTCAAGGTTTTGAAGTGGCAACCAACCTTAAAGCAATGGATGAAGTAGTTGAAATGTCTCCAAAATATATTGTCCAAGTTTATCACTAGTGACAAGGGTGTGAATTTCATAGAGCACCTTTAAACTTTTTATTAATATATACAAAAGTCAGGCCACTTTCATAGTCATTTATTAACTTGGTTACGTGATCTGCTTATTTAGAAATAGTAGATGGACTTAGATATATGGTTGTATCCATATTACTATCTTGAATTTTCTCTTGGCTAAGCACAATAGGAGGATTGCAATACTATATTTGCGACCAAGTACTATATTTTGGAAGTGGATTTTTCCCTCACATAAGAGGTTTTTCTCGCTATAAACCTTGTACTTCTTTTTCTGTGGTGTTCTTTCTTTGATAGCATAATTGATAACTATACCAAATGTTAATGATGGGATTTTTATTCTAGATTAGCTTTCACATGTCATACTAAATTATACCGAGTCATATTATGTTTCAATGGTAAATCATGTTGTTTTTGTGATGAGTTGGGGTTTTATTTCAATATTTTTTTCTACTTCTTGTGTTTTTAGTATTATTAATGAGATAATTTAAATGTTAATGATATATTGTTCATGAATAGCCATGATAACTACCAGTCATGATCTATGTTTATATGATAAATAGTTGGGATTTCTATGCTTATTATCTTATGAAAGTGAATGTACTAGGGTTATTTGAGTGATAAATGCCATTAGCTAACTTAGTAGCCAACATTCTCTATTTGTATTCTTCATTTTTATTATTTTTGTTCTTGCTTTATAGTTTTTTCTTCTAGTTTCTATCATCATTTCATAGCCAAAAACCTTGTTAGATGCTATGCAAAGACAATAAATTTGTCATTGTAGAAATCTCTAGAGATGAGTGTCAGTTTCTATGCTTGTTGGGATAATTTATTCAAAATATTCGCATGGCCATCTTTTGAGTAAGAAGAAAGGAAATCCAAGTAGTTGTGACCTTCTGGGTCCCTTACATGTACATCCTTCGCATGAGAAAACACCATGGGAAATGGGTGATAATTGTGGGCATTTTAGTCAGTTTTCATACTTGATCATCGCAGCTTTGGAAGAGTATGAGTTTACTCTAAGACTAAAAGACATGAGGAGGATTCCCTTCCCATTAGGCCTCCCCCTGCTACTTAGTACTTGAATTTCCTTCTGCAACATTTTTATGGGAAACAACCTTGAGTTTCCAAGGGATTCCAGTCCATCTTGTTCTCCAAGGGAGGGATTCACGATTCAGGGTATGGAGTCCTTGGTTGTGCCAGGTCATGAAATTGTTAAGCCATTCTTGTTAATATTACACCTTATTGACTTGATTACTCATTTCACTAGCAAAATATTGGTTCCTAGAGAGCCCTTTCTCCATACTGGTACAACTAATTTTGACCATGTCATATTTCACTAAGACTTTTGTCATAATGTGTGATGACTATGGTCTTGACCTAAGAGTGGTATTTCAACACAATGGATTCCTATTATCCTTCACTAGTAAGAATCAATTAAAAAATAGAAACCAAAATTCAAAATGTTGATTATGATCCCCAAACATAAAATAATTATATATTTGATGCATTTCAAAATGGATCTTCTAAACACTAAAATAACCGGAGAACTTGGAAAGCAGAAGGAGAAAACCATGTCAAAACCCACTTTAAAAAACACGTCAAAACCCTTACCTTATCATTGTCCTTTCGCCAGATCCATTCTCCCATACAACTTGATAAGAGTTGTCCACGAGATGCATGTCCATCACCAAGACCCGCATAAATCATCAAAGACGGAATTTTTATATGAGTAAATAATATATAAGCAAATAAAAAGTCATTTAAATCCTACTACAAAGTCATGTAGAAATCAATGAACCATGAAATGTTAAATTTATTAACAATATTTTAAGAAATAGAAATGCATTTAAAAATTTACAACCATGCATGGACCCCACTATTATGCCCGCAAGGGTCATTACAAAATGCCTGCAGTATCCTCTCAAAATGCTCGCACTGCTCTTCATGGTCACTCTGAAAATGCCCACAGGCCTTCAATAAAATGCTTGCACACCCTCATGGAGATGCCCGCAATGGGCCAATAATACCTTCCAACCAATGCCCACATGGCTCTTCAAAAATTCCTGCAGCTTCCATTTTAAATATGCTCGCAAGGCTATTATTTATACCCACAACTCCTTATCAACATGCCCGTGGGTGCTTCAATAATTCCCGTAACAAGGTCTTTCAAACGCCCGCAAAGGCATTTTCTTAGATTCCCGCAAAGGCATTTTCTTAGATTCCCGCAAGAGCACTAAGATGCCCGCATCTCTCCAAAGTGACTTGTCATCAAATGCTCCATGTCATCTGTCATGTCATCAATGTCCTTGTCATCATATCATGGTTGCCATGTACGTGTCAATTGCTTGTCCTCTCTTTGTCATTTTTCCATTTCCATGTCATGTCCTTTGTTCTTGTCCTCCATACTTGCTTTCCATGCTTACCACATGTCTTTTTCCTTCATGTTCAGCCTTATGCCATGTCATTGTCCTTTGTCATAGTACCAAATATGCCCAAAAGAAGAAAAAAAGTCCCTTGAGCACATGATAGGAAAGAGACATGTTAATCAACAAAAAATTGACAAATTATTTCTATTCTTACTATGCATGATCTCATATAACAAAAAAATCATCATAGATCACCTTTTGGCATTGATCAAAAGCAGGTTGCATAGTTGAGCATGCAATTTGTAGTTTAGAAATCATATCATAATTGCCTTGGAGACAGTCCTCATGAAATAACATCACTTGCTCTACTACATGTGAAGAGATACTAGTGAGAATTCATCATACTACAAATAACATAAGGTGCACCGAATTCGTCTTTATTGAAAAATAAAAAAAAATAACTCAACCCCTAGGGAAAATGAGTAGTTGTTCACATGGAAAATCTGTGTAGGATCTTTGTAGTGCCAATTGGTGGTAAGTTGTTTTGATGTTGCTCATTATTGGAAGAGGTGAATATGAAAATTTGATCCTTCTTATGTAACCACCTCAAGCATGGCCAAAATTGGTCAAGTTAGTATCAAACATGCCCATAAGATAAAAACAGACCCTTGAACACATGATGGGAAAGAGACATGTTAATCAACAAAAAATTGACAACTTATTTATATTCTATTACTAGGAATGATCTCATGTAGCAAAAAATTCATCATAAATTACCTTTTGGCACTGAGAAGTAGGTTGCACAGTTGAGCATGCAATTTGTAGTTTAGAAACCATATCATAATTTCCTTGGAGACACTCCTCATGTAATAACATCAATTTATATACTACCTTTGAAGATCTAGACATATCAATTTATGAAGGGCTCACCATAGTTAATGATAAAAATTCCAAACAGATTGAGGAAAGCACCCACAGAACCAATCACATAGATTTTCTTGGGCCTTAGCGAGTATGAATAATTGAAATATTCTTAAGGGATATTGTAATTCAATTTAATCATTAGAGATTCTAGCTTTTGCATCATTTTGATAAATTAACAACGTATATATACATTTGTAGACAAATTACAGATGGTTAGATTTAAAGATTGTGTCAATTCTTGTCCTAGTAGTAGTGTGTCCATTGTAGATGCAAAACTTTGCCAAACAATGTTTGAGTCGAAGTTGTAGAGAACAAACTTTCCTGAATATTGCATCTCCCCTAACTCAACAAACAATATTATGGTCTCATCCATCTAGACTGTTGATTTTCCATCTCCCAACTGAATATTTCCATCTTGACCAAGAGTGAGGAATCCTTCTTCACTTACTGGTTAGCTTCTAATAAACCCAAAACCATAAACCTTCAAAGTTTACATATACATAAACATTACAATAATAAAAATCAATCATCACTACAATCCAAGAACTTATGTATCCAAATAGGAAATTTCATAATATAAAATAAATATAGAATATGATTTGTCTATTACAAAAGAAATACAATAACAAACATACGATAAAAACATAAAAATGAAAAACATATTTGTGTGATTTTTTTGGGCTACTTTCTCATGCATTCCAATTGTAACTTTGATGATTAGTATTTGTACTTGATGATGATGCATTGGAATTCTCATTGAACCCATTTGGTCATCTTTGGATGTTAATATAAAATATAGTTCTTTCTCTCACTATATTTTTAAACCACACACTCACAAGTGCTAAGGCTAATGATCACACCTTGATGAGGAATAGGGACAACTCGGATGCATGGAAACAAAATAACAAGAATTATCTATATTTAGGAAACTATGCTAACTGCAAGGACAACATGTTGAAGGCATGTGTAACCTACCTATCTCACCACCCTCCTATATTAATGCCTGCAACTCAGATGCTAAATTCAAATCCTCATCCTCAAGTTTTCATTCATTTAAAAATGATTGAGATAAAACTTAGTAGGAGTAAAGTGGGAAGGATGGAGAAAATAAGGGTTGGAAGGAAATCAAGGACATCCTTGACATGATGTTAAAGTTACACCGATATTAGGTTGCCATGGATAATGTTATGGTGAATAAGAGAGGCAATTGTATATGAGATGAATGAGCTATCCCAAAGTAGCAAGCTACCAATGCGACAGATAATCACCAAGCCTTGGATCCTAATTGGGGGTAGTTGAAGGGTAGACATTCTCAGGTACAGGTATCAACCAGCAAGAAGACCAAAAAATCAGATAACGAGTTATGAGCTCTTGGATTCTGACCTGCAGTTCTCATATCTTTCTTATTTTGTTTTTAATTTCCTGAGGCATGTACTGAGCTTCACGAGAGTAATAGAAACACCAGACTTGATTATACTCTCCCAATATTCCCTTTTTTATAATTTTTGAAGTAGGTTGATTTGATGGCTTCTTGTGGTGTTGAATTTAAGCTAAATATAATACTTTTCTAGTTTAAATAAAAGTTGAAGGAAGAAGATAAACCACATAATGCAAGAAATTTCCTTTGGCTAAGATGTTACTGGGACTTATAACCTCGATAGGTGGCCTAAGATACCCCGGATTTCCCATTAGCAAACATATTCTTACGTTACTAAGAAGCATTTTTGTTTTCTGTAGAAGGTTGTCTCCTAGTTTGGATGATAGTCTAAAAGTAGTTATTTACTATTGGTTGTATCTCTTGTATCTTAATAGAATGAAATAGAATTCAAGGATAAATACAAACACATTAAGGATAAAGAACATCTCAAAACCTTTACCTTATAATTGTCCTTTCACCAGATCCATTCGCCCATACAACTTGATAAGAGTTGTCCATGAGATGCATTTCCATCACAAAGACCCGCATAAATCATCGAAGACAGAATTTTTATATGATTTAATAATATATAAGCAAATAAACAGTCATTTAAATGCTACTACAAAGTCCTGTAAAAATCAATGAACCGTGAAATGTTAAATTTATTAACAATATTTTAAGAAATGGACATGCATTTATAAATTTACAACCATATTTAATACATAGTAATAAAAGAGTATTTATACCTTATTGAGCTCCTCTCTGTTTCGAGAATAGTTTTTTATTCTTTACTGAATAGGGCCAACCACATGAAGGTGGAAGCTCAATTGGCCCCTCCCCCCCCCTCACATCGCTCTCAATTCCCCATACCCAATAAATGATGTTGTTTACATAGAAAACATGTAAACATTCATGCATAACTAGGCTAGTCATCAAAACATAAAAACATAAAAACATTGAAGCATATTGAGGTAATTCATATAAACAATGTTTCAAACTAACAACATCGATATACATCCAAATACAAGTCATGAATTTATACATCTACTTTTTCTTTGATTTCTGTTTTTTTGCATTGTAAAAACTAACGATTGGGGCATTATCATCATCATTTCATGGAATATCTACAAATCCATGTCCTGCTAGTGTTTGTGTTTCCATGCCCTCGTGTATCATACTTCTTGTACGTCCTTGAGTAGGGCATGGAGGAAGTTCTGAAGGGGCATGAACTGCAACAACGAAAATGGTCATATCGATATGTTGAAATATTATTCAAATTAATAGTTCATTATGTTATCACTGGAGTTGGACCTAGACTACTAAGGTTCAACCCTAGAGAAATCTTGGAAGTAGTTAAAGGATAAATAGGAATATTATTTTATAATAATGATAGATGACGGTAGGTAAGCAATCATTATAGAAATCAAGCTAGGATAGAAGACATAACTGCAGGAAGTATATCACTGTAAAGTACAATAACATAAAAGGCTACAAGCACGAATTTACAAAAGAAATGAGTTAAGTTTTGCATTAGGTATTTAAAGATAATTTCATGTGCATCATAAGAATTATGGCATAAATAAATAGGACTGTAGATAGAAAAAAATCATGAATAGCATGTAATCAGTTATTAAATAAAAACATGGCTCATTTGATCATAATCATTTCAAAGCAGTCATTTCATATTTAAAGAAACACAATGTATACACGCCTGCAATTGCAATTCATAATACGAGTCTGATCTCCATAAGTTGTTCCAACCTCTTCTTCCGTCTCAAAGGAAGATCTCCCCCAAAATGTTACAATCATGCCTCATATAGGTGTTGAGGTCGAAATCCTCACGAGGAGGTCGAATTTTTAAAGATAGTAGAAATTAAAGACTGCCATGAAAACTAGGGCTGCAATTATGATTTCGTATCTCCTAAATCATGAAATATGTGTACAATATGGGAGAGGTTTTTGTATATCAGTTTGTTATGAGCAAGAACCTCTCTCAATTCCTTGATATTTGTTTCCATTTTCCCAAGATCTGCATTCTAAAAACATGTGTCAAAACAGGAAAATTCTGAGATCTGAAAAATAGGACTCAATGATGGATTCGATTCTCCCAATCTGTTATAGCTGTAGGAAAAATGAAAGAGGTTATTATATATGAAGATGTTACTAAGATAAACCTCTTTCAGTTTGTCAAAATTCCCCTCCACCTGTTCATAATCAACTCTGCAATAATATGACTCAGACCGGATTTTGCGCAGTCAGAAAAATAGGCTGAAATGATGAGAGTGGATCTTCCAATACTTGACACCTGTGTAAAAGTGAGATAAGTTTTTTTTCTTTGGAGTGTTAGTAACAAAAACCTCCTCTAGTTTTTTGGAATGATTTTCCAACCTTTCAGAATTGTCATTTGAAAATGATGACTAAACATGATGTATTTCTGTCTCCTTCAGGTAAAAACGCAGCACCATCTTGCGGGGAAATTTAGACCATTGCTACTTAATCTCGGGCACTTGAATTTTGTTTATTTATTTATTTGTGCAGTGAAAATATCCCATATGCATCTTGATGAGATCTATGCTCTAAATACTAATTCTTTGGACAGAGAGCATAATTAATTAGTGTTTCGGAAACAAAATATTGATTCCCATCTAAGTAACCTCCTGCAAGCACAACTTCCACGGCATCTTTTATGGGTAACCTTTTACCTCTGTAACTATTAGCTGAAACCTACCAACTGTCTTCATTTCACTTGTGCAAAAATCAAAACTGGAAGCATCATTACTTTTCACATCTTTTCACATGTTGTTGGTATATAGTTGTAAATCATATATGAAATGAAAATTGCTAATGTTTCAAGCATGATAACATTTAATCATGGTAACATTTGTATTATCTCAATCAAGAAATAAAACATTTTGAAAATCAAATGAAAAATGAGACTTATTTTGGTTTTAATAAATGAAACATTTGATCGAAACAAACTAGGGTAAAATTTGGGATAAAGAAAATGAGAAATTCAAAGGGAAGCTAGGGTGAAAATAGGAATGGTAACTATGTAAAGTCAAAAATTCTAAAGTAAATCTAGAATACCACCCTAGAGATAACATCTGGCTCCAATTGGGGATAAATCTCTCCTTGTAAGGCTTTAAGAACAACAAGACCAAGTGCCTTTCCAATCCATGACTGACATCTACAAACCAAAAATTATAACTTGATCTGCTCATCAAATTCTAAAATGATCATGCTTTGCAAATAGGAGCTGCCCTGCAACTAAAGAAAAGAAGCACCAGCGTTTTGTCTCCATTGGGTTGGAGTCTTTATTCATGCAGAACTAGTACATACTAAATCAAACTGAAATTGAAAGTGTTGAAAGCAAACTGAATTCAAACTGTCTCAACTGTAAGCCAATTCCATACTAAAACCAAATAACTGCTCTAATACTGAAAGACTGAATGAGAACAAATGCTCTTGAAATGAGCTTATTTATGTGCACTATCTATACTAACCAAATCTGCACCCTGGTCAAGTAAAATCATACTTCCAGTGAATCCATACAAGTATCTGAATAATTGATGAAACTCTTGATCTCTGTATTAACAAGATGAAGACTAGAACACAAATCAACACCTGTCTGTAAGTTTGATTTTCAGATTTATCATAAACTGAGTATTGAAATCTTGAATCCAGGAATTCCTCCATATAATCGGCTACTGGGTCATAAAAAACATAATAACCCTCAAGATATTCTAGCATCCGATTATTATGATTAAACAATCCATGCGTGCAATTTTTGCCCTACCACTGTTTCAGTTTTGAATCATCAAACTTATCTTTATTCTCAGAACACTTTTCAATCTTGATATCAAAAGACACCTGAAACGGGTTTTGAAAAGACAAGCTCTATATTTTGACCTCTAAAGTTTCAATTTCTTTCTCAATATACTCGGCAAATTCTTCTAAAACTATGACTTTAGATTTTGAGTTACATGAGCTTGACTTTAAATAAGAAGACAAAAGGGAAGAAAAATTCTCATCTATTTCCTCATCGGTGCACATATCATTCCATTCTCTGAAATTTTGGATGGAAAGAGGTTATTCCCTAAATTCTGTCTTCTTCATCCATGTCTTCAAAAAGACAATCCAAAAATCTGTTAATGATCTAATTGACCCAACAAACAAATCTTCAACCCAACTTTTACACTTTCCTTGTAATAAAACATAGAAGAGTCTAGTGAAGATATCTTCATGTTTAAATCTGAGTAGTTCCGTAAATTCACAAAAATTAGATATATGTTTCACAGCTAAACTCAGATCTTCTCCATTAAATTTAGGACCATTTCTCAACAAATATTCATTCGAAGGAAGAAGATTCGGAAAACCAGGAAGTTCTACAAAATCTAGACATGCATACCTTGAAACAATAGAAGCAACATTTGAAGTCCTCATTAGTCGAATGAAATCATCAGTGAAGCTTTGAAATCTAGATCCGCAGAAGCTGGAGTCACCAGGTGAATAATTTGCAGCCAACATTCATATCCCTATTACTTGTTCACCTTCGAGCAATAGATCTCTTCAAGGAGATGGCACTTCAACTCTCAATTGGCCAATAAGAATTCTGCTAGTGAGAGGTATATAAGGTGCTGACAAAGATTTTAAAGTAAGGGTTTCCTCTGGTATATGTTTATGTTCAGAAGTCAGAGGATTTGAATAAACTTCAAAATCACCAACCTAAGTAGGATTAAAGTCTTCGAATTCAGGAATGCACATAGATAAACCTGATTTATTTTCTTCTTGAGTATCCAACAAATCAGAAGGTATGGTTGTAGCTGAAGAATACTGAAAGTTGTTGGATGATGGGAAATCAATCTTCCTTTTTCTAGATTCTCTTAGAATCCTTCTGGATCAAAAACCCCTGAGTGCAGAGGAGATGAAGGATTTCCTCGAGTCCCTATCTGTCTTGAAGCCACTGTAACTTTCTAGAAATATGAGGTGAATGTGTATTCTGTAAACAAATTAAACTGATCTTGTTCACCCTCCAAAATCAGATGTAAAGTTGTAAATACCCAAGGAAGATGTACTTTCGTTTCTCTGTCCTCGGCAATGGCACCAGAAGATGTTATCACTAGAGTTGGACCTAGACTACTAAGGTTCAAGCCTAGAGAAATCTTGGAAGTAGTTAAAGGATAACTAGGAATATTATTTTATAATAACGATAGATGATGGTAGGTAAGAAATCGTTATAGAAATGAAGCTAGGATAGAAGACATAACTACAGGAAGTATATCACTGTAAAGTACAATAACATAAAAGGCTACGAGCACGAATTTACAAAAGAAATGAGTCAAGTTCTGCATCAGGTATTTAAAGATAATTTCATGTGCATCATAAGAATTATGGCATAGATAAATAGGACTAAAGATATAACAAAATCATGAATAGCATGTAATTCAGTTATTAAATCAAAACATGGCTCATTTGATCATAATCATTTCAAAGCAGTCATTTCATATTTAAAGAAACACAATGTATACATGCATGCAATTGCAATTCATAATACGAGTCTGATCTCCATAAGTTGTTCCAACCTCTTCTTCCTTCTCAAAGGAATAGCTCCCCCAAAATGTTACAATCATGCCTCATATAGGTGTTGAGGTCGGAATCCTCCCTAGGAGGTCGAATTTCTAAAGATAGCAGAAATTAAAGACTACCATGAAAACTAGGGCTGCAATTATGATTTCGTATCTCCTAAATCATGACAACTGTGTACAATATGGGAGAGGTTTTTGTATATTAGTTTGTTATGAGAAAAAAACTCTCTTAGTTCCCTGATATTTGTTTTCATTTGCCCAAGATCTGCATTCTAAAACCATGTGTGAAAATAGGAAATTCTGAGATCTGAAAAATAGGACTCAATGATGGATTCGATTCTCCCAATATGTGACACCTGTAGGAAAAATGAAAGAGTTTATTATATATGAATATTTTACTAAGATAAACCTCTTTCATTTTGTCAAAATTCCCCTCCACCTGTTCATAATCAACTCTACAATAATATGACTCATACTGGATTTTGTGCAGTCAGAAAAATAGGATGAAATGACGAGAGTGGATCTTCCAATCCTTGACACCTGTGTAAAAAGTGAGATAGGTTTTTGTTCTTTGACGTGTTAGGAACAAAAACCTCCTCCAGTTTTTTAAAATTACTTTCCATCCGGTTAGAATCGTCATTTGAAAATGATGACGAAACATGTTGTATTTCTGTCTCCTTCAGGTAAAAACGCAGCACCATCTTGCAGGGAACGTTTGACCATTGCTACTTAATCTCGGGCACTTGAATTTTGTTTTTCTATTTATTTGTGTAGTGAAAATATCCCATATGCATCTTGACGAGAGCCATGCTCTAAATACTAATTCTTTGGACAAAGAGCATAATCAATTAGTGTTTCGGAAACAAAATACTGATTCCCATCTAAGTAACCTCCTGCAAGCACAACTTCCATTGCATCTTTCATGGATAACCTTTTACCTCTGTAACTGTTAGCTGAAACATGTGAACTGTCTTCATTTCACTTGTGCAAAAATCAAAACTGGCAGCATCATTACTTTTCACATCTTTTCAAATGTTGCTGGTATATAGCTGTAAATCATATATGAAATGAAAATTGCTAATGTTTCAAGCATGATAACATTTAATCATGGTAACATTTGTATTATCTCAATCAAGAAATAAAACATTTTGAAAATCAAATGAAAAATGAGCCTTATTTTGGTTTTAATAAATGAAACATTTGATCAAAACAAGGGTAAAATTTGGGATAAAGAAAATGATAAATTCAAAGGGAAGCTAGGGTGAAAATAGGAATGGTAACTATGTAAAGTCAAAATTCTAAAGTAAATCTAGAATACCACCCTAGAGATAACACATTATTTTGATTAAAATTACAATATTGCTCTTTACCTGTCTGTGTAGCTGTGACAACTGGTGTGTTAATTGTTTCTCTACTTGCTAATTCCTCTTGCGGTTCACCCTCCTGAGCTACATGGTATTCCATTGAAAGAAGAAAATTTATAAGTATACGTCAGGAAATAAATATCTATAATCACAGTAGATATTTCTATTTCCAAAGCATACATACCAGAATGGCACCTTTGCTCCCCACTATCATGGGACATACACACCCCAACATCAGCTGGTACGCTAGATTCACTGTTGCGGTTGCACTGCTACTTAAAATCAAACATAAATATTTAGTTATGGGTGATATAATCAAAACTGAATATACTTTAATAGTATACTGCAATGATGTCCTTATTTATTTTATTTACCTGCATCTGCGTCATTTGGGAGATTGGAGTTTGCCCCAAGGTTATTCGATATTCAATCACACTTTTAAAACCATACTTGAAACCAAGCTTTAGGTCTTCCTCGGTGGCAGCATATTGGAATGTATTTCCCTGTAATGCATACCACATTTAAAATTTCCAGTATCAAAAATAGATATTTGTTCACTACTTTCAAATAAATATTCCCCACAGTTAATCATTTAATTATTATGATTCGGGATCTTAGTTTTCTATAGCCACCCTGGCCCAGTCTATGTCGCCCTTGATTTTCCACTCTAGCCTTGGTTTCTTTGGAGGTGTCAAGTAGCCTATATATGAAAATTTTGAAAAATGTTAGATATCAGAATTCTTACTTAAAACAAAAAATAAAAAAATAAATGAGCATATTTCACTAAAACGTTGATATGTGTTGTACCTTGCTTTTCCAAGCCGCGGTTGTTTTCCTTGTATTTTTAGAAATTTATCCTTTGCATCCTCTATGAGTTCCTTCCACTCTTTCTTTGGAACCATGGGAGGGTGCTCATGCTTGAGGTCAAGTTGCAATTTATCCCTATATTAGGCCCTGGTATATTTTAAATTCTCGCCGGCTAACTTTGCAACCACTTTCTTGTTGAATGTATTGCTGAACAAGTTTACCATGTGGTCTATCAATTCATCTCTCTTTGCGCTATCTTGGCTATTCCACTGTGTGTGAATGGTGGGGCCAAACAACTCCAATGCTTTGTCATTCAAATTCTTGTAGAAAACATTGTTTCCTGTAGAAACGTGTAATCCATTAATTTTTAACAATTTCAACGTATGTCCATTTCAATTTCATGATTAAAATGAATAAATTAATTAATTAATACCTGCAATCTTTTAAATCTTGATCGGAAGACAAGCGTCATCCACTAGAAAGGTGAGATCTAGTGATCTGGTGCTTTTAACTTGTGTTTCTCCAGGAAAAGTTTCCTGGTCATCTGCAATACGTTCATCTCTGGAATCATGTGGATTCCTAGGGTCCATATCATCATGCTCCGACATGTCATGCCGATCAAAATCAGTGCCCTCATCAATGGATTCGAGGCCAACTGTAGGAGTGTCAAAAAGCCTCATTGGTACATTTCTTTTTCGACTTTGTTGCTACATTGGAGCATCACTGGTACATTTCTTTTTCGACTTTGTTGCTACATTGGAGCATCACTTCTACCTATACCTATCTCGGCAGTTTCTCTAGTCACGAGTTGTAAAAACTCCTACAAACGAAAAAATTTACTCTATCAAATCACTTGGAAAAATATAAAACATAATATCAGATATGAAATCATGTCATAACTTAAAAAATATGTGAATATGCTACTTACCCCATAAGATTGTATTTGTTCTTTCGGCTCTTCAATCCTTTCCCTGATCTCTTGTGTCATGGGCCTTATTCGAGACAAGGAAAGCATTTCTATGTTTGCATTTTTCAGGGCCTTCTTTATAGTTTCCATTGGGTCTATGGAATAGTAAATTTCATCCTCAAGCTCCTCATCACCCAGATCAAGTGCACTGGACTAAATTCATCAAACAACAAAATTAAGAAAAATAATTTTAACATCATCCAAACATTGTTATTGTAATGAAATTTAGTTACCATTAAGAACTAACACTTACCTGATGCGGTGTTGTGGCCATTGACTTCCCACGGTCACCCCGTACTGATCTACTTCTAGTGGGTGACTATCCATGGTTATCCCAGATTGTGGAAGCAATAGGTGCCTTTCCATGGTCCTCACCCTGACATGATAAATCAATCAATAATTCATCATAAGCACAGAAAAATGCGAATTCCAACAGTGGAAATCGAATGTTAATAGAAAAAAATCAAAACATTTAGTTATTATATTTAACACTTACCTAACAGGGCACAGAGTGCGACCTTCCACAGTTACCCTGGACCATGGAAGCAGGAGGTGCCTTTCCACTAGCGCCACCATGACACAATAAATCAATAAATAAACGTTATGAAAATAATTGTAACACAATAAAAAATGAGATATTGCAATAATATTTATTTTTACCTCAAAAGTAGAGGACACACATTCTATTCCATGACGATCATGGGAAGACCCCTGCCACAGTGTAATAAGTATGTTATCACATGGAAATATTCTGGGGTTGGAGTTTCTAGTTATTGTAGTCATATTTAGTTACTATATTTAGTTGAGTCAATAATTGTAACATAAACAAAAATGATACATTGCAATAATATTTACTTTTACCTCTCAAGGATAAGATACATGTTCTACTCCATGGAGATGAGCAGACCTTTGCCACAGTGTAATAAGCATGTTATCATATGGAAATATTCACAATAAGCACCAAAAAAGCGAATGGTAACAATGAAAATCCAAATGTTAGCAGAAAAAATCAAAATATTTAGTTATTGTAGTCATATTTATTTACTATATTTAACATTTACCTGAAGAGGCATAGCTTGTGAACTTCCAAGGTCACCCTGGACCGTGGAAGTAGCATGTGGCTTTCCACTGCAGCCACTCTGACAAAATAAATCAATCAATAAAATTTGAGTCAATAATTGTAACATAAACAAAAATGAGATAAGCATAACAGTGTAAGGAGCATGTTATCACATGGAAATATTCATAATAAGCATGAAAAAAGCCAATGTCAACGGTGGAAATCGAATTTTAACAGAAAAAATCGAAATATTTAGTTATTATATTTAACACTTACCTGATGGGGCACAGAGTGTGACCTTCCACGGTCACCCTGGACCATGCAAGAAAGAGGTGCCTTTCCACTAGTGCCACCCTGACACAATAAATCAATAAATAAATATTATGAAAATAATTGTAACATAATAAAAAAAGAGATATTGCAATAATATTTATTTTTACCTCAGAAGTGGAGGACACGTGTTCTGTTCCATGACAATCATGGGCAGACCCCTCCCACAGTGTAATAAGCATGTTTTCACATGGAAATATTCTGGGGTTGGAGTTTCTAGTTATTGTAGCCATATTTAGTTACTATATTTAATTGAGTCAATAATTGTAACATAAACAAAAATAAGACATTGCAATAATATTTACTTTTACCTCCGAAGGATAAGATACATGTTCTGCTCCTTGGCCATGAATAGACCCCTACCACAGTGTAATAAGCATGTTATCATATGGAAATATTCACAATAAGCACCAAAAAAGTGAATGGTAACAGTGAAAATCGAATGTTAACCGAAAAAATCGAAACATTTTGTTATTGTAGTCATATTTATTTACTATATTTAACATTTACCTGACGAAGAATAATGGAGAAATTCACGTAGATCTCAAAAACGTCCACAGGCCTGAGTAGAATTATGTCCACACATCAAGAAAATATGCCCGCAATGGATGCATGAAAAGGAGATATTCCCGTGAGGCATAAGTAAATGCCCTCATATGAAATAAAACCGTCTACAAAGGTGAAGATGCTCAAAGCAAGAGGAAAGGTCCATTTAAAATGCCCGCAGCAAGTTTAAGAATGCCCGCAAATAGTGAAGATATGCCAGCAAACAACATAAAATACGCATAGAGATTTACAAAATGACCCCCGGGTATATTAAAATGCACACCAGGATTTGGGAAAATGCCCGTAGGGCCTCCAGAATGCACGCAAGGGTAGTAAAGGTACACGCAGGCATAATGCCATGAGAAGTGATGAAGTATGGTAGATGTATATGCACAGTTTTAAGTGATGTTGTAGAAGAAAATATCTGTCTATGATAGCCCCATTGATTAAGTTAGGATGGAGACTTCGAAAAATGAATAAATATGTCTGAAAATGTTGAGGACTATGTATTGACAAATTTGAGGAAATCATTAAGTTCTTAAAGTCACATTCAAAGGGGGAGATCAGCACAAGACAATTTTGTATGTAAAACTGTTCAATCCTATTTATTTGAGGTTCACGAGACAGTCAAAGCAATAAGAAGGCTTCAGACAAAGACAAAAGTATCCAGAACTAGAGTGCTAATTGATAAAGAGTGTAGACACCGATTGAACAACATCTTTTTGATAAATGCTCAGACACAGGGAGAGTATATTACTTAGTCAAAACGTACTTCTGTGATAGTAAGAAGCAAGTTCTCATGGAAATCCAAGAAGGAAATGGAAGCCAATTTCAGTACAAGTATAGCAGCATATCAAACAAGGGGAGCAGTCAAATAAAGAAGCATTCAAAATTCTTTTTTTTTGGGCATTGTGAAGTCCTTAATGGACAAGTCTTTGACCCTTTGTCATTAATGTCAAAGGGGGAGAGTGCTTGAAAATGTTTCCATCAATGACAAAGGGGGATATTGATGAGCAAGGTTGTTATTGATGACAAATCATTAATGACAAAGGTAAGATAAAGGATGATGATATGACAAGAATTGACAAATATTGATGACATGGATTGATATGGGCATTGGAACCCCAAATGGGTCAAATGACCCATTCTGTGGTCATTTGTGGTTTGATGGGGCCATGGAACCCTTGGTGATGTTCCATGCTACCAATTGACGATGGGATTGAAGTCCATGGAAAACATCTAGATTCATCTTGACTGAAAGTCATATGATAACCTTGAAAGAGTCCTAGAAACTCGTGCATAAGGTGCCTTTGGGTCAGTGTGCCATTGTGTCCATCAAGCTAAATGAAGGGTCAATGAAAAATCTAACCACAAGAGGGATAACCACAAGTCAACACACAAACATGGCTAACCACAAACATAAAAAGTGCGATAATCACAAAGTCGGCATAACATAACAAGTGGGGTAACCACAAATTCAACATAACATAACAAGACTCTCTCTCAAAGATATGTGGTCTACATTTGTGCCTTGAAAAAATTGAAATTTTATCATCATTGTATAGGAAGGGTTCAAATTGGAATATGTGATCCTCTCATCCTCATTTAGGTTCTGCCGGAATCCGAATTTCAAAATACCCAACCAAGGGGAAACCAAACATGGAAGCACACTTGCACCAACAAAATTAGTGAACCAAGATAGCACAGTTGTAACATTAAAACATAATTTTCATCTCTTTCAAATACTCCATTAAAACACAATGTTCATCTCTTTCAACTACTCCATTAAAACCTAATGTTCATCTATTTTAACCTTAATACTCCCAAGGGCCAAGAGGTCCTTGTGTTAAAGTTGATATAGATGAAAATTATGTGTTGAAATGGAGAACCCATGAATGAAGTGTTGTACATTGATTATGAGTGTGGGAACCTTATTGTTTATATATACAAATTCTTTAGCACCTGAAAAATTAGAAACCACTAACAAGGAATCATACTACCACCTACCAAGACATACCATGCTGCAAGACTACCATTAAATATTGTATGTGCCATTAAACAACAAACAATGCAACAAAATCGCATAACAAACATGTCGAAATCATATTTGATGACTTACATGATGGGAAGAACCTTCCTTGTACTCAGATTTTAACTTTCAGATCAAATCTTTCCTCTCAAAGGCAAGTCAATAACTAGAAAAAATTGGCCCTTAGTAAAGGGCATAAACATAGCTGAGAGAGAGAGAGACCATAAATGTTGATAAGAAGAACATACAAGTACTGCAAAAGAACCAGCCACTCAAAGAGGTATGGCACAGTAAAGATCAACCCCAAAAAATAAACCAGCACACCAAGTATCCCTCAAAATAGACAAAGGCTGTCAATGCAGCAAAAAACACAGCCATAGCAAGCAGTAGTATGGACTCGCACACATGAAGTGATAATAGATGAAGTAGTTTGCTAGTATGGGATTAGATCTGCAAATTATCAATCTATCTTACTAAGAAATCGTGAGTTTATATGTCAGCAAATGAAAATATTTTCACAAGTTTCTAAAGATCTACATTCATTCATCATTCATTAAGATCTAAAGCCATTTGAGAATTAAAATCATACATGATAAACAAACTTCAAACTCTTAAATGGTAGAAACTTAAATCAATTTATATTAAAACAATGAAGAAGATACATAATTACCATGGATCTTGGTGTGCATCCCTCTTCCATTTCCATGAGCTTTCCTTTCTCCACCCTTGCTTTTGAAGAAATTGAGCTCTTCCTCCTCCTTCAGAATCTCTCCAGCATGCCTTTGCTTTTCCTTTCTCCTTTTACAATGCCTCAAATGCCTTTATTATATAGCATTGGGAAGTGTGCTCTCAAGTTTCTCTTTTCAATATGGGATTGCTCATTTTCATTATTTTAGATCATTTTCACTCAAAAACCCACTTTTCCATAGTTTTTAGGCTTTTTGGCACAACTTAGCATACTGTAAATACAATTAATGCACTTTAATGCATTCATCTTCACTTTTTGATTTGTGTAGCTTAGTTTTGGACCTTTTATAAGCGGTTCAATCATTGAAGTTGACCTCTTTAGGTTCTTACTTTCTTCACCTAATCCTTCCATTTATAGGAGAAGTGATTAGATCAGAGAGGATTTGTCTCTAAATGTACTTGTGTTCTGTCTTCATGTTGCGGGCACATAGTAAAAATGTGCTTCTTCTGTCACATGACTATGGGTGTTAATTTTATTGTTCACATGAAGGTGGGAGAACCAAAATTGATGTAGAAACCCTCATAAAGAACAGTGCTAACTCTAAGTAACGACATGTTCGGTATTGCAAGTAGACCCAAGATCAAGCAAAGACAACCTTCAAACCCTTGATGTCATAAACAAGTGTTCCTGAAAACTCTAGATCAATCATGCCAAAACTGAGGTCAAAGTGCCATAAAGCACGAAAAAAGCGAATGGTAACAGTGAAAATCGAATGTTAACTGAAAAAATCGAAACATTTTGTTATTGTAGTCATATTTATTTACTATATTTAACATTTACCTCACAAGGCATAGATTGTGACCTTCCACGGCCACCCTAGACCATGGAAGCAGCATGTGGCTTTCCACTACTGCCACCTTGAAAAAATAAACCAATCAATAAAATTGGAGTCAATAATTGTAACATAAAAAAAATGATATAAGCATAATAGTCTAATAAGCATGCTATCACATGGAAATATTCATAATAAGCACGAAAAAAGCGAATGTCAACGGTGGAAATCGAATGTTAACAGAAAAAATCGAAACATTTAGTTATTGTAGTCATGTTTAGTTACTATATTTAGCATTTACCTGATGAGGCATAGCATGTGATCTTCCACGGTTACCCTGGACCATGGAAGCCACATCTATTCGATTTAAGTTGTAATCGATCAACAACTCTTCACCTAGAAGTATTGTTTTTGTTGCCTATACAAATATACGATGTTCTTCACGTCCCTCAAATTCACAATTCGATTGCTTAGTTGTTGTCATTGGCCGGATACTATTTATAAATCCAGCAACGTTTCCGGACGCTTTTGGTCTCCCATCAATATACATAGTCGCTCCTTTGTTTTTATTGTTTTCTGCTAGTTGTATGTAATTTGCGGCAACTCCGTATCTCCGCATACTTCGAGTATATTGGACCAAGATCAACCAATTATTGTATTTTTATAATGGCCCAACATACTCCATCAATTCAGTTACAGTGCCATAGCCAACCTTTATGCCATCCATGGAAAATAACCCCAATCCATGTAAGGACGAAGGAGCAATGCGATACATCCTCCCATTGATGAAGAAATCAGTGTCCACTTGAGGTAGCTTATTAGGTACCCATCATTTCACTAGATGTTTATACCTTAAGGGAAACTCAATGTCACCTATTCTCTCAGCATCATAATTACATGACCCTCCATTGGCAAAAAAATATTGCATGCGTCTACAAAATCTTTTCCTTACCTTTTCAGATCTAGTTGATATAGAACCGGTATATCTATTACAACACGTGCCACTTTCAACCTCTCCGAGTATATGTTCATCATCACTCGAGTAATATAGATCTGATAGATACCTATTTGGTGGTACCTACATTCAATAAAAGAAGAATATAAGTTACCAAACTAATATAATTTAGCGTGCAAATATATTTACTTGTAATGTTTTAATATCAAAAGTTATTTCTTCCCAAAAACTTTATCAAAAGCTATTTTTCTCTCAATGGTGTAATTTCTTTTAGATTTATTTATATTTGAATTATTTTTAAGTATAAGAAACGATTTGATTTGATTTGGAATTTGTTCACAACACGGATATAGAAGCGTGTTTCTTGGTCCACTTGACTAGTTAATGCATGCAAAGAGGTATGGGATCCCCCCTCATATAGATCATGTTGGGGATTCAATTTGGAACGAGCGGTGGTCATATTGCTTCATTCATGGATTTCTCGCCGAAACTCGGCAACGTTAGTCGAACACTCCCTCTTCCACAGTGGTTTGATATGCAAGTTTCCTCATGCAAGGTACTTGTTAACACCCAAAAAGTGCTCACTAGCTCATTCACTTATTCACATGACCCATTTGTCCACTTTTCCACCATTTGATCCTCTAAAACCATCAAAAGGTCACCAAAAAGACCATAATACCCCCTTTTCCCCTCAAAATATGTCTTTTTCCTCAAAAAACACCAAAAAACCCTAAAAAAGGGTCCAAAATTCCCAAAAAATATTAAAAGGGAATAAAAATATAAAAAATATTCAAAAAAGGAAAAAGAGGGAAAAAGAGACATAAACCATGTTGGTTAATACCATTGATTTCCTCAAAACCATAATGGTATTCCCCATCACCAAAAACTATAAAAAGGTGATAGGGGCTCCTCACTTTCCATCCACATTTCATCCTATCCTTATGCAGCCAAATTCCCTTTGAGAGCCATTGCCTCCCATTTCGAGTTTGAAGATCCCCATTGAAGCTTTGGAGAAGAAGAGACCATTGGATATTGGAGCTTCTCAACCTTGGAGTTGCTCAACACCCATCATCCTCACCATTTGAGGTAATACAAAATCAAATATTTTTCAAGTTATCATTTTTTCCATAGATCTTATTACTTATGTTTTGAAATCTAGTTTTTTATTTATTTGCACATGCTTATGTTAGATTAGATTATATTAGTTTATTCATAGTTGTTTTTGTTTTATATTGAAACTGTTATTACAAGTTAATAGGTGCATCCTTGCACATGCTTGGTTGAAAAACCAAGCAACAGTTTTTGGCGACTCCGTTGGTATTCGAATTTTTGAATCTTACACTTTAGCTTTAGATTTTCATTTTTTACTAGTTTTTACCATTCCAATTTGCATATCTACCATACTAGACAGCATATTCATTGTTGCCCTAGATTTTGGCCCTTTTTGTAGCCTTTAACATCCCGAAATTTCACTTTTCGGTTTCGTTTCCGGCGACCATTATTCCATTTTCACATCACGTTTTTTCGCCCGACAGCCACGCGGATCATCGCAACCTCGCGGCCTTTTTCCGCACTGCGCATCGCGACCTCACGGTCTTTTTCCGCACTGCGCGTCGCGGCTTTTTCTCGCACTGCACATCGCTCCTTTTTTCTGCGTTGCACATCGCACCTTTTTTCTGCGCTGCACATCGCGCCCTTTTTCCACGCTGCACATCTCGGCTGTGCGCCTTAAACTCGCAATGCACATCACGGCTTTTACCCATAAACCTGCGATGCCGATGTTTTTTGCCCGGCCCAACTTTTAGAAAAAATTTCTGCTACGTTTTCGCCTATTTAGGCTATTTCGTCCAGCATTACTTTTCTGCAATTTTTTACAGCATTCTTTTTTAAATTATTGCAGCAATAGTAAATCATTTTCTATTACATATGCTCAATTAAAATCTTTTTAAAAATTTTCAATAAGTGAAAGAAAGGTTTTTTAGCACTTTGTTTAGATCATAGATTTCACTTCTTTGCAAATTTTGAACCATCTTTCCGATTTGCTTAATAGTTTTGCCCAAGCAAGCACTTTGAAATCCATTTATTTCCTGCAAATTTTACGATATTTGCTTTTCTTTAAAAAATTATTTCAAAAGTCCATAGTTTTTGAATTATTTTTTGTTAAAGCATTTACATTTGAGAAAAAGCCTTTTATTTTTTGCAAATTGAAATCGTCTTGCTTTTAATTTGTAATCAATCGCCCAAGCGAGGCAAATTCTTTTTCAGTTAAATAATTACACTTGCACCCAATCTACCACATTTTTAATTAATTGAGCCTTAAAATCTTCCTAAACTCAACACACACTTTAACCCCACTTAGGGAGCACTTAAAGAATCTTGTAGCTAGGTAGGATTGGGGGGATAGGTGTTCCAATAACACCCCTCAATTATTTACATCTGAGACATAGTGGTTGACATTTAGGGTACCAAAAATCCCTTATTATTTGTTGACATGGTTATACACCAATTTATACGGAAGGCCTCTCCCTTAGGAGGATTGAAGTAGCCAGACTGGTTCTGGAAGCCTGAGTGGAATACCGCTATCCATTCAGTAACTGAAGGATACCTTTCGCAGTTCTCGGTGCACCACCTGTATGGGAGTACAGCGGCGATAGAACCAAACTACAGATTCACCCAACCGAACATGTCATGAATGGGGTATCTTAGTGGCCAAACTTTTAGGATTGTCTACCCGGTATCCCTCTTGGTAGGGGGATATCTAGCCTTTGATTCCACTACTCATATTGTCTGACTTGGATTTCATCACCTTGCAGAGGATATGTTTCGTTGAGTCATGATACCACTTTTAGTTAGGCGTTTGCATTTTCTGCTACCCCCCATTGGTCTAGTGAGCACCACTTTTTTCTAGGAGCCGCTTGACTTTTGGTATTCTGACCACTTTTCTTGATTACTCCACTTACTATAGCACAACTGTTATAGTAAGTGCTTTTGAGGTTGATTGTTGGCCTGAGAGCCATTGTTTTTTCATACTCCCCTCCTGCGCACATAGTTGCATTAGGGTCTTGAGTTTTTTATCTCACAACCATCCATTGGCATTTCTGGACATCTCTCACCATTGAGAACTTAAGACGATCCCGGTGTTTTCAGGGTGAACCCCCTCAGCTCGGTGCGCTTGACTCTACAAGTCATAGACGTAGAGCGTTATCCCTTGACTCCACACATCATCGGCATAGAACCCAGTCATCTGTTTCTGACACACCTAATTTCACATCTGATTCTGAGGCTGAATCCAAACACCCTACCGAGACATCACCAACAAACCCCATGGCTGGATCAAAATATGACCCCCTTTTCACCAGTGCTATTGGGGCTATATCAACAACCCTCGCTACTACCACGACAACCACGGTAGCCACAACACCCTTAGGCATGCCTAATATGGGGGCCACACCCGCTTTAGGCATGCCTAACACAAGACCAACACCTATATTAGGTATGTCCAACATGGGGGTCACCCCCTCTCTCATCGCCACTACCCAGATCCCAGTGATTACTGGAACCATTCCTAACCCATCTGCAACCCATGTTACACTTGGGAGCGCAGGCCCCTCCCACACCACATCGTCTGGAGGACACATCCCTTTCACACCTAGCATACCCTTAGGGGGCACTGGACCAATCCATAATGCTACCATTAGCAATTATACCCTAGTGACCATGCCACACCCATCTGCCAGTTTGCCATACATGGCTAGTCTAAACTTACCAGACCTGGCAAGGTTAACCAACGACCCTATTAGACACAACTCTGCGTGCCCCCCCATGCCCACAAAGCTTCCCTCAGACATCCCAAAATTTGAAGGAAAAGCTGGAGAAGATCCCCAAAACCATATCATGTCATTTCACCTATGGTGTTCCTCAAACTCCATAGTAAATGATTCTATTAGACTAAGACTTTTACAAAGAACTTTCACTGGCTCTACAGCCAAGTGGTACATTGAGCAGCCACATGGGACACACCCCACTTTTACATCCCTCGCCTCAACGTTCCTTCAGTTCTTTCAACTACCTGTACGCTATGATGCAGGAGTGGAAATACTTTTGTCTTGTAGATAGAACACTGCTACACACATTACTGATCATATCCATGAGTGGCGTAAGTGCCATAGCCTCTGCAAGATAAAGCTTGATGACCGTATCTTTTTGGACTGGTTCCTCAAATCACTTCTTCCCCTCATAGCAAAAGACGTAGCTTCTGAATGACCCCAGTCGGAATAAGAAGCCATCTTAAAATCCCAGCAGTTCGACCTCATATATGCCCAGTTTGGATATCTATACACCATTTTACCAGATGCCCTGCGCATCGATCCATCCCGCCATGACGTGCCGGGGGCATCCCATGCCGCCGACATTATTATCGTCCAGGTTATGGTGCAAAACAAACCTTTTACCATGATGAGTACAAACAACGCCCCAGACCTTTCTAGGGCTTCATCTTATTCTAGAGCTACAACTTCATATGCTCCAGTAACGCACACCCACCACACTCATGGAACCTCATGTCCACCACAGTGTTATGGGAAAGCACCATCAGCTTATGCACCACCTTCATACTATAACCAATAGGCCCACCAGACTCCGGTTCATCCACAAGCCTAAGTGGCTTATTATCCTCAACAGGTAGCACCTCTTGCTCCAACACTTCCAGCAACTCAAGTTTACCCACAACCACAACAAGCAACAGGTCCACCTCATAACCCTCCTGCTGATTACCCACCACAACCTGCTCTAGAGCCTCCATGACCTCAAAACCCACCTACTTCCCAAGGGCATGTCTATGCATAGAAAAACCAACCTCAAAACCAGAACAACCAGCGTAACCACATTTGAGAGTCTAATTGAGGAAACCAACAATTACACATTCCTATGGATATTCGAGTTGCACTCGGCGACAATTTACATATGTACCACATTTTTATACTCCCTCGAGTATACAGTTACATATACACCTCAGAGTTGACTCACATTCATTGAGTCCCTATAGATGTTGGACACCTTCAGATTCAAAAGTTCATCAACCCTTCTGGCACCTTAATCAGAATGGTTGTTTCTCTTTTCTAGTGTATCAGTTATTGAGATCAGTCATGGTATAACCATGAGTACATCCCAGCATTGTGTCCCCTCTGGACCATTATGATGTACCATCATATTTTTATGTATTATTCAGATCCCCCTTCTTGGGCCTAATTGTTATGTATATGTCTTGATACGAGCATGGGTATGCCCACCTCGTCCATTATAAGAGATTATTCCTCATTCATTTTGAGGCCATGTATTTTTTCAGTTTTTGTAGCTTCCAAGGGGTCGTTGTTCCAGTCTCCAATCGGTCTCTTCTCTTTTCCAAACCCCAGAAAAAGACAAAAGAACTATGATGTCTATCGGCCATATGATGAGCTCCTGCCCTCACACATCAGGGGGCAATCTGTTAACACCCAAAAAGTGCTAACTAGCTCATTCCCTTATTCACATGACCCATTTGTCCACTTTTCCACCATTTGAGCCTCTAAAACCATCAAAAGGTCACCAAAAAGACCATAATACCCCTTTTCCCCCTCAAAATATATATTTTTCCTCAAAAAACCCTAAAAAATGGTCCAAAATTCCTAAAAAATATTAAAAGGGAATAAAAATATAAAAAATATTCAAAAAAGGAAAAAGAGGGAAAAAGAAACATAAACCATGTTGGTTAATACCATTGGTTTTCTCAAAATCATAATGGTATTCCCCATCACCAAAAAATATAAAAAGGTGATAGGGGCTACTCACTTTCCATCCACATTTCATCCTATCCTTATGCTACCAAATTCCCTTTGAGAGCCATTGCCTCCCATTTTGAGTTTGAAGATCCCCATTGAAGCTTTGGAGAAGAAGAGACCATTGGATATTGGAGCTTCTCAACCTTGGAGTTGCTCAACACCCATAATCCTCACCATTTGAGGTAATACAAAATCAAATATTTTTCAAGTTATCATTTTTTCCATAGATCTTATTGCTTATGTTTTGAAATCTAGTTTTTTATTTATTTGCACATGCTTATGTTAGATCAGATTATATTAGTTTATTCATAGTTGTTTTTGTTTTATATTGAAACTGCTATTACAAGTTAATAGGTGCATCCTTGCACATGCTTGGTTGAAAAACCAAGCAACAGTACTCCTTCTCTAACTATGTGCTACATGTGCGCAATGGTACTCTATTGTATGACAATGTCGTCACAAAGGTCCAACTCTCCTCCTCAATATAGTTCCTTGGTTCCATCACCAACCTCCATGAAGTATCCTCCTCAACCCAAGCATCATCAAATCAAGTGTCCAACCTATAAGGTGTGTAGGTCCCAAGCTCTAAGGGTTAAGTGCCCAATGCTCCTCCTCCTAGGTAAGTACCTCCCTTCATCAAGAAATCGACTCCCCCATTGTGTGCACCCAATGATTTTATCAACATGTCGATTAGGTAACAATATCCTAAGGATACCATGTCAACACACTAACCAAGGCCAAGCATCCACCCAAACCGAGACATTGATATGACCATGAAGCATCACAAGGGGCTAGGAGACCTATTGCTCATCTACCGAGGTGAGAACACTTTTGGAGTAATCCCAAAAGCTAACACATAGTTTTCCCTAAAATGAACAATTATATCTAAAAACTAGGTGGCCAGGTGTATTACTCACTCATTATCCTTGCCAAAAATTTTAGGTGCATGCAATTAATACACATGAAATTTATAACATCATGTCCATAAAAGAAAAATGAGTATGGAGTAACATAATTCTCTTCAAAACTTCTTTTTGCTTCAAAGTGAAATTCTTAATGTAGATATGAGTTTTGATTGCTTGGAGTTGAATGAACAAATTTTTTTACAAATTTAATCGTCAACAAGCAAATGTATTACCCATTTTCATGTTTGTTAGAACTGTAATCCACACTTAGTACCATAATCCATAAATTTTTATTGCTCATGTGCTTAATTAAACCATAGTTTGGACTAGGTGACTACAGTTGGTCAAAAACCCACTTTTGAGAGTGTTCACACCCACTTCCAACCAAACCAGTTCACCCAGCCTCATGTTTTGTCCACAAGTGCGCCCTCATTAATTGCTGGTGCACCCTCTCTCCTTGTTTTGGGGAATTTTAGTTGACCAAGGACGCTAGGGTGGATTTTTGCCCATTTTTGGCTAGATTTGGAGCATTTAATGCTCCCTTGGGCCCCCCAAACTCCTCTACTTGCTCACCCACGCCTACCTTGAGCTCATTAATGACCCAGCATGCTTCAGCCACCTCCACACCAGAATTCGTGGCTGTTTGGGGTGATTGGGATTGAGTTGGACCCACCTAGGGGGGATTGAGGCCAATTTGGCATTGTTGACTTGTACACTCAGCTAGAGCCACCTAATGCTCTCGAATTTCTCATGGATGTAATAAAAACCTGTTACTAACATTTTCACATGTTAGACAGTCAGTTAATCAAAGGTTTCAGCATACATTGTGTGTAAAATTATCTTCTTTTTCAAGTTTTTCCACTGTTTTTGCAAATTAATTCGATTTTGTGAGGTTCTCCATAGCTCCTAGATCTTCTGTTATCAAAATACTCACATGGTATTAGAGCCATCGTGGATTTAGTGAGTTGCAGGTCAATATTGAGCATTGAACTGCATTCTAGGGAGGATTTCCAGATAAAAATTGAGTGTTTTTTGCAGGTGTTTTTTGCAGGTGTTTCAGTAGTTTTCTCACCATTAACGCAGCAGTCATGGAAGCAAACCAAATGTTGCTCACACCCTTCAATTTTTTCGATTGGAAGGATGAGATGGTCATCAAGCTGAGATCTAAGGGTCTCTATAGAGTGACCATGGGCACAGAAGTGGAGCCAAACTCTGCTGTGGAGAAAGCAAAGTACTACAATCGACTTGATGAAGCTTATGGATTGCTATGCCTGAGCATTTCAAGGGAACTCTTGTTTCATACAGACAGTTTGACAACTCCAAATGAAGTATGGGTGAAGCTAGAATCACTCTTTGGGAAAACTGATGAACTGAGAGGCCACCAGCTTGAAAACGAGCTCATTAGCTTGAGCCCAGCGCATTTTGAAACCATCCAGGAGTTCTTCACAAAATTCAAGTCACTGGTGCTTCAACTGCAACAATGTGGAATTGTTAAGAAGGAGGAACAACTGATTCTGTCCATCCTTTCGAAGCTAGGCCCAGAATTCTCTGTATTTGTCAGCACATTTCACTCAGCCAAAATGACCCTTCGAAATTGGCAAATGCCATCACTAGCTACCTTCATGGAGTGTCTCACTCAGGAGCAGGACAAACTAGTTTAGATGGGTACCTTAAAATCAAAGGACCAAGCATTGGCAATGGGTGTTTCAAGTGCCAACAAAGGCAAGCAGAAAGCCAAGAATTCGAAGCAGCAAGAGAAGAGGAAGTCTGACAAGACCAAGTCTGCAGATGGGGGTTCGAATCTGTCAAAGGAGAAGGACAAGAAGGGAAAGGAAAAGACCAAATGCACCTATTTTCATAGGGGATGGAATCCAGAGAGCTCATGTATGAAGAAAACCATTGACTCAATGGCGCAACTGCTGGAGAAGAACAACATCCCAGTCCCTGAGGGCGCAAGGAAGAAGGAGAGCACCTCAAATCCTGACAATAAGGAGAAGTGTCATGATTTGGTAGCAGGTACTTCGAATCCCTCTTCCTTCATCATTGATTCAGGAGCTTCCAGACATATGGTTTCATCCAGAGAGCTCTTCTCCTCTATGCATTCGAATGGTGGCCCAACAGTTCGAATGGGAGATGATTCAGAAATCCAGACCAAGGGGATTGGTAGGATTGACATGGAGCATGGCTATTTCAGTGATGTGCTCTATGTACCTTCATTGGCTGCAAATTTGCTATCAGTTTATCAAATGACCCATACAGGAGAAGCCAAGAGAGTAACACTTACTCCAGATTTGGTAGAAATCTCAGAAATTTCCTCAAATCAAGTTGTGGCAGTAGGGTATGCAGATCATGATGAGAGAATGTACAAATTCTCAAATTTCATTCCAAATTCTAGTGACCATGCTCTTGTCTCTCATGCCAACGAGACCTCCAAGTTGTGGCATGAAATATTTGGCCACATGAACTACAAATATCTCCAGCAATTGCACAAGGACGAGATGGTGGAAGGGCTTCCAGAAATCAGATCCTCAAATGGTGCATGCATTGGGTGTGTAGTTGGAAAGCATCCTGAGCGCAGCTATGAGAAGGGAATGGCAAGGAGAGCCACTCAACCACTTGGATTGGTACATTCAGACCTCATTGGTCCTCTTCCCACTCCATCATATGGTGGATCAAGGTATGTACTTACATTCATAGATGACTACTCTCGATTCTGCTGGGTTTACTTCCTTAAATTGAAGTCAGAAGTGTTTGAGAAATTGAAGATTTGGAAAGCCCTAGTGGAGAACCATAGTGGTCATAAGATAAAGATCCTTAGGACTGATAATGGAAAGGAATATGTGAATAATAACATTCAGCACCTTTGTGAGGAATGTGGCATCCAAATGCAACATTCAATCCCCTACACACCTCAGCAAAATGGTGTGGCAGAGAGGAAAAATAGATCTCTCAAGGAGATGGCTACTTGCATGATTGAAGCTAGGGATCTAAGCCCTAAGATATGGGCTGAAGCCATCAATTGTGCTGCTCATATTCAAAACAGAGCCTTTCACAAATCAGTCAAAGGAAAAACCCCCTATGAGGCATGGTTTGGCCAAAAACCAAATGTGTCAAATTTCAGGATTTTTGGGTCTAAAGCATGGGCTCGAATTCCATCAGAAAAGAGGAAGGATTTGGAGCCACAGAGCAGGGAATGTATCATGGTTGGATATGGTGAGGACACAAAGGGCTATAATCTCTTTGACACATCCACACTCAAAACTTTCATTGAGAGAAGTGTGCAATTCGAAGAAGAACCAATTCCAGATTTTGAGCTTGCACCGGGGGAAAGCTCCTCTCCTCCACACCTTAATGAAATTAGTGATGATTCCACCTCTGATTTTTCTGATATTGCTGAAGATGACATGGCTGAAGATGACATTGCTGTACATGAGTCACCATCAAGGCCCAAGTGGGCTGAGAAAATCATACAAGCTGCAGGTGAATTGGCAGGCAATCCCCAAGAGCCTAGGAAGACTAGATCTCAAACAATCAATGCTTCCTTTGCAAATGAAAGTGAACTTGCTGATCACTGTTATATGATGATTGGATCTGATCCAACATCATATCAGGAAGCTCATCATGATCCAAGGTGGAGAGCATCAATGCAAGAAGAATTCCAATCTCTCCAAGAGAACAAAACATGGGATTTGGTGCCTCTTCCTCCCAAGAGGAAACTTGTGCAATGTAAGTGGATTTTCCGAACCAAACCTGTTGCTGATGGTTCTGATCTGAAGTATAAGGCTAGGTTAGTGGCTAAGGGCTACTCACAAATCCATGGTGTGGATTATACAGAGACCTTTGCACCGGTTGCAAAGATGGACTCAATTAGACTAGCTCTAGCCATGGCAGCTAGTAAAGGTAGGGAAGTTCACCACATGGATTTCAAAAGTGCATTCTTGCATGGTGAGCTACAGGAAGAGATATATATGCAGCAACCTGAAGGGTTCCAAGAGGATCCCACACTTGTATGCAGGTTGAAGAAGTCACTCTATGGACTCAAGCAAGCCCCCAGGGCTTGGTATGCCAAAATGGATGCTTTTCTGCTCTCAATTGGTTTCTGTCGATGCAAGTCTGATCCAAATGTTTATTTGCAGCATTGTGATGATAATTTTCAGGTCATTGTACTTTATGTTGATGATCTCTTAATTACAGGGAGCTGCACCAAACAAATTGGCTCAATTAAAGCTTCTTTGCACAGTGAATTTGCCATGAGCGACCTAGGATTGCTAAGGCAATTTTTGGGTTTGGAAATTGAGCAATCTGAGATAGGTATATTGCTGAGTCAACCTAAGTATGCTTCAGACCTGTTATTCAGGTTTAAAATGGCTAAATGTAAGGCAGCCAAGTGCCCATTCCTTTCAGGCATAAAACTAGGTGAATTTGAAGACTCTCCATTGGTGGATTGCACACTCTACAGGCAGCTAGTTGGAAGTTTGCTGTACCTTACACATACAAGACCTGATTTGTCTTATGCTGTAAGTGTTGTAGCAAGGTATATGCAGCAGCCACATGAGATCCATTGGAAGGCAGCCAAAAGGATCCTTCATTATGTCCAAGGAACAAAGAACTTTGGGGTACACTATGCAGCTGGTTCTTCACTTCAACTAGCTGGATTTTTTGATTCCGATTGGGCGGGAGATCCCATCGATAGAAATTCCACTTCAGGTTTTGTGTTTATGTTTGCTGAAGGTCCAATTTGCTGGTCAAGTAAGAAACAACATACAATTTCTCTTTCATCAGCAGAGGCCGAGTACAGGGCAGCAGTGAACGCAGCCACACAGTGTGTTTGGTTGCAAGGCATTCTTCGGGAGTTTGGTGTTGCTATTGATTCTCCAACCAATATTTGGGTGGATAATCAAAGTGCCATCAAGATATCTACTGATCCAGTACAGAGGCAAAGAACAAATCACATTGAGATCCACATGCATTACATTCGGGGCTTGGTGCATGACAGGGTGATTTCATTGCAGTATTGCCCATCCACCGAGCAAACTGCAGATATTTTCACCAAGTGCTTTACTGAGAAGACCTTCACTCACTTGAGAGCTTTTCTTGGAGTGAGTGATGGATGGTGATTGCTGCAATTTAATTGCAGGTTCAGCCCCATGTCCATTTTAGAGGGAAGTTTTTATCCCATGAGGTTTTACTTCTTTTCCTCGGTTCATATGGACAAATAAAATTTATGTTTGTAATGAGGTGACTTGAGCCTTTGTTGCCAAGGCCTCCCACTTATCTTTCATGAGATGTACTAAGTTATGGTTAAGGGGGGGTGTTAGAACTGTAATCCACACTTAGTACCATAATCCATAAATTTTTATTGCTCATGTGCTTAATTAAACCATAGTTTGGACTAGGTGACTACAGTTGGTCAAAAACCCACTTTTGAGAGTGTTCACACCCACTTCCAACCAAACCAGTTCACCCAGCCTCCTGTTTTGTCCACAAGTGCGCCCTCATTAATTGCTGGTGCGCCCTCTCTCCTTGTTTTGGGGAATTTTAGTTGACCAAGGGCGCTAGGGTGGATTTTTGCCCATTTTTGGCTAGATTTGGAGCATTTAATGCTCCCTTGGGCCCCCCAAACTCCTCTACTTGCTCACCCACACCTGCCTTGAGCTCATTAATGACCCAGCATGCTTCAGCCACCTCCACACCAGAATTCGTGGTTGTTTGGGGTGATTGGGATTGAGTTGGACCCACCTAGGGGGGATTGAGGCCAATTTGGCATTATTGACTTGTACACTCAGCTAGAGCCACCTAATGCTCTCGAATTTCTCATGGATGTAATAAAAACCTGTTACTAACATTTTCACATGTTAGACAATCAGTTAATCAAAGGTTTCAGCATACATTGTGTGTAAAATTATCTTCTTTTTCAAGTTTTTCCACTATTTTTGCAAATTAATTCGATTTTGTGAGGTTCTCCATAGCTCCTAGATCTTCTGTGATCAAAATACTCACAATGTTTGCACCCTTATACCAACATAGACAACCATATGAAAGTGGTGTCTTTCAATAACATATCGGTTGATTGGTTGGGGGGTCAGTATGCTTTCTTGGTATACAATGTTAAATAGTTAGAAACCCCTATAATATGGCACCTTAGAATAGCTAGAATGCTTTAACTTACACCAAATTTGGCCATCTTTTGTCCATTTTTTCCAAATTTCATGCAATTTCATACATGGAGGGAAAGTGGGCCCATGCACAAAATTGTCCAAAATTGGGCTAGATTCGGTCAATTTTGCAAAACACACAACATTTTTTTTTTAATTTCAAGCATGAAATGAGGTGGCATAGCATTGGGTATGGCTCCCACTCCCTACCATGCATGTTTGAAATTGTAAAGGATTTGGACAAATTTGGAACATTTTGTTAGTGATTTTAGCTATGGGGAAAGGGTTTAAATGATAAGAATCAACCTTGGTGGAGGGGGAGGATTCTAGACATCATTTCCCCTCTCTCTGTGCAAGAAAACTCACAAAAATTGGTGAAATTTTTCCTCCCTCCATGCCTGATTTTTTAAAAATAGGATAACATGGTGAAATGTCACCAAATTTAGACCAATTTTAGGTAGTTTTGAGTGGTTTTGCACATGGACACGGATAGGGTGATGTTGGATCCATAATTGTCTTATCACAACCCTGAATCGTCTTACACTACCCACGACCATTTTCTTACCATTGCTATAGTGTTATGCAACACTGAAATCCCGAATTTGTTTGGTCGTGATGGTAGGGTTCAGGCCCGTTCTCTATCAAACGGATGATGGATGGGTTCAGGGCTGGTATTTGACAGGCATTTGACGGGTCATTTTGCCCCTCAAATACAACCTATATTTCATATAAACCCTTAGAAAAAATGAAGTAAATAGTCAAACACCCGTATTTAGTGTGGAAACTGTCAAAACTGTGTGATTTTTCCCAAATTGCTACGTGATGCAGGAGCACAGGCTCAAAGGATGAAGTCATTTGTGGCTTCATAAAGACAAGTGTGATCTTATAGAAGAGACTTGGAGTCTCGTTTAAAATTTCTTGTTTTCATAAAAGATTGAATAAATTGGATAAGGATTCAATCCTTTGCAAGTGTAATAGTTAGGATAGGGTTGATTAGTCTGTTGAGTAATTTTAGCAGTCAGTTAGTGAGTCGGTAGATGATTCATAAGTCTCGATCCTATCTTCATGGATCTGAAATAGAACTTTATTTGTATTTAAAGATAATTAGGGTTTAGGGTAAGGGCAGCTGGAGTAGGCTGGAGAGATGAGAGTAGCTCAATAGCTTGATAGCTCACAGAAACTTGGTACAACTCACAAAGCTTGGGGGAATAGCTCGCATAGCTTGGAGACAATTCACATAATATTTTTCTTTGGATAGCTCGCAGAGCTTGAGTAAAGTGGAGAGTCTTAGTAACTCGAGAGAAGGATCAAAGAGGAGGGCTCGATGCCTATTGGTTGTCTGGAGCAAAAAGAAACAAATTTGTGGCATTTGTTTCTGAGAATCCATCCGTGATTGAATTTCAAATATTTGTAAGATATTTTATGAAGAAACAAAGTGATTCTGGTGTATATGTATATGTTGTGCTTGAATAGACAAATTGTTGTAAGGAACTTTTGATTTCTTTACTGGGTATGTGAATTTCTAATTAAATGCCTGAAATTTATGCAAGTATTTTTGACCAAATCAAATACACAAAGAATATGTATCTAAATCATTTACAGACTTCACGGGTATAGTCTGATTGGGGGTGAATTCCTGTTTAAATCCTAATAGATGCTCGAATAAGTTGATTTCTATAAGAAATGGGTAGAGGATTCATGTGCAGAGTGCATAGGTCCATTGTATTTCCCCAAGGCCTGCATCACTAGGCTGCCAGGGTTAATGGGCTTACCGAATTCATTGGGCCCTTTTTTATCCTCTGGAATGTCGCTAGATTTCCCCTCCTGGAAATGTCGGTATCCTTTGGACTGGTATCCCCTGCTCCTCGATTTACCACTACTTTGCTCATCAAATTACCAGTGATCTAGATGCTGCTAATGAACTAGTGCGCGAGAGTGAACTTGTTCTTTGTTTTTTTTGCTCTGGATGCTGCTAATGAACTAGTGCGCAGGAGTCTTTTCCTTCTATTTTTTTTTTGTATTTTTATTTGCATATTTATTTTTTTGTTTAGTTTTTTTTTGGTTTTTTTTTATTTGCATATTTTATATTTTGTTGCATATTAAATTAATTTTAGTTAAACAACTCTATGTTTTTAATTTAATGTAATTTAATTTAACTAGGATTTTGTCATAATTTGTATTGGTTGCATTACTTATAGTGAGATTCTATACATAAGACCCTTCAAGGACGAATATGATGATGATGACAATGATGATTATGATGATGATGATTACAATGATGATGATGATTATTATCCTCATTATCATCCTTGTCTTCGTCATCGCCATCGTCTTCATCGTCTTCATCATCATCATCATCATCATATTCATAATCATCATCATCGTCGTCATCATCATCGTCATCATCATCTTCATCATCATCATCATCTTCATTATCATCATCATCATCATCATCTTCATCATCAACATCTTCGTTATCACCATCATCATCAGCAGCATCTTCATCTTCATCATAATATTCATCATCATCATCATCATCTCCATTACATGATCATCATCTTCATCATCATCATCGTCATCATTTTCATTATCACCATCATCATCTTCATCATCATCATCATATTCATCATCATCATCATCATCCTCATCGTCGTCTTCATCATCACAATTTTAGGGGGATCCCACTAAATGAAGACGTCTACATGATATGGGGAGCAGCCAATTGAGTGAAAAATTAAGGATTGCTCCTAACACCCATTCCAAGGACTAATCTGACAATTCAATATGATCTGAAGAAGTAGTAAAAATATATATATATAACTTTTTGGGCCTTGTGAAGCCTCCTGTTCTTATATTTGTGCACATGAAGGATCAAGACTTATGGACCTAGTCTGGTGTCTTAAAGAGGAAGATCCTAACTGAGTAGTTTGGTAGTTTTATAAAGTGCATTCTTTATAGGAGTGAATAATCGCTTGACATAACCATTCTATTATAATGTTGGCCAAGCTCATAAGACTTTAGTGAAGACCAAGGTAAAGATCTTGTCATCACATCTTCATCATCATCATCATCTTCATCGACATCATCACCATCACCATCACCATCACCATCACCATCACCATCATCAACATCTTCATCTTCATCATCATCATCATCATCATCATCATCCTCATCCTAATCATCATCATGGTAATCATGATCATCATCTTCATCATCCTCATCCTAGCCATCCTCATCATCCTCATCATCCTCATCCTCATCATCATCGTCCTCATCCTCATCCTCATCATCATTATCATCATCGTTTCCGTCGTCATCACCACCACCATCATTGATCATCATCATCATCATCATCGGCATCTCCCTCTTCCTAATCAACATCTTGATTATCGTCACCATCATCATCTTCATCATCGCCATCATCATCATCGTTTTCCTCATCATCATCATCAACATCTTCATCATCATGATGATCATCATCATCCTCATCCTCATCATCATCCTCATATGTGGCTCTTACAATCCAATCCAATGCCAAGATTTTCCTCCAAAATGTATATCAATGAAACATAGGTCTCCTTTGTCTTCATAAAGAGTACATATTTCCCAAGCAATGTTGTCTCTAAGGAAGCATGAATTTTCCAAACAATCGAACATAGATATTTTTCCTCATTTTCATCTCCATAAGAACCTTCTTAAATCCATTTCCATTTTTTAATTATGATGATAAAGGTAAAAGGAAAAAATGGTTAGTTGATAGGTCCTATCCAAGATGCTAAGTTTACTTTCTAGAGATATATCTCCACAAGATTCCTTTTCTAATTTACTTTCAATCTTACTTAATAATCTTTGTTGAACTAATGAGACAATGACACCCACAAGGATACTTAGGTATCTAATAGATTTCCCTTGTTGGGTGATTTTTCATTATGTCATCTCCCTCTTCCTAATCAACATCTTCATCATCGTCATCATCATCATCTTCATCATCGCCATCATCATCACCTTCATCATGATCATCATCTTCATGATCACCACCACCACCACCACCACCATCATCATCATCATCATCGTCATCATCAACACGTTCATCATCATGATCATGATCATCATGATCATGATCATCATGATCATCATCCTCATCATCCTCACCCTCATCCTCATCCTCACCCTCATCATCATCCTCATCATCATCAACATCCTTATCATCGTCATCCTCATCATCTTCATCATCATCATCATCAGCCTAGTCCCCATCATCATCATCCTCATCATCATCGTCCTCATCCTCATTGATGCAGGAGAATCAATGCTAAGTCAACAATGTGATAGTGTGTTCACATGTTGTGGCTAGCAAGAGGACAAGTTGTCATGAAGTGGGAAGAAAATTTGCTTATTAAGTATTTTAGTATTTGCAAAATATGTAACCAACTAGTGTGTTGTCAGTTTTTCAGAAAATAGGACATAGTGACGAGTTGATACTCCCTGCGTGGAGATCAAGTGAGATAACCAGTTTGTTGTTGAATGACAGTGATTCCTTAAGTGATGGAGGAGATTTTGTTAGTTAGTTTGTTTTTCTGTTTAGCCATCCGGTTTTGGGATTTAGAATGGGTGAAAAGGGGAGAAAGAGGGACTTAGTAGGGGGAGTCGTGTGCGAGGGAGAGTCGATGAGATATTTTCTTGAATACTAGAGGAAAATGCGACTAGATAGGGGGGATTGATATCAGTTAATGAAATTAACAAGTTCTGTGTGTTCAATAGTGTTACTGTGCATTTGAATGAGAGATAAGTTGAGATTCTATCAAGTCGAGCTATGTGCAAGCGTTAATATGACATCTGTGTGAATGAATCTCTATTTTTCTACTTGTGTGAACTCCCATGTACAGTTAAGAACACCCAAAACATTCACAAACCGACTATCATTAAGTAACAGAGGTAATTTCTTGTTGTGTTTAGTTTCACATTATATCTGGACAAAGGTCGAGCTGGGTTGATCGATTCTCTGATCAATCAACAAAAATCAAAGAGTTGCAGTCGACTCAATCAGTAGAGTTTGAACGGCTTGGATCAAAGCGAACAGGGAGATCGAGGACGGGGAAAGGATCCGCAAAGTGAACATGCACGGGAGTTAACATTTCTGCAAGCCGACGTGAAGTGTTCTGTATCGATCATAGATCAACGGGCGAGATCAAATCCAGACTTAGCTGGATTTTAGCTAAGTTTAGTGGTTCGATTTCTGAGAATCACAATACTTCCTAGGGGAAGCAGGTTGGATTGGATTTTATCATTCCCATCTGTATCACTCATCCTCCTCCTCCTAATCATCATCGGTGTCGTCGTCATCACCACCACCATCATCATCATAAACATATTCATCATCATCATCTTCATCATCTTCATCTTCATCTTCATCATCATCATCATCATCATCATCATCATCATGCTGCTGCTGATGATGATGATATTGATGATGATTGTTGGGTGGATTAAATGTCTAATTAATTAAACAACTGAAACTCCCAAACATAAATTATCAACCCGAGGAAGTCTTTTATTTCAAAGCTATCATGCAAGATCTATGCAAGCACAATTTCTACCTGACACTGTTTATCTATTGGTATGAAATCAAAACTATTTGTAAACCAGATCACATCTTCTTGAAACTAAATCAAACCTCAACCTATTCATAAAATCAAATTGTAAATCTAATCACACTTCAAACAAAATCAATTCTTATGAAGCAAGATCTAATTGCCTAATCTAAAAGAAATGCTATGTTGGCCAACAATCTATCAAAAATAAATTAACATAAAAGCAACTATGATAAATCTAATGAATCAAAGAATTAACTGAATAATAAACAAACCTACAAAATAACAATCAACACTATCAACATCTGCTCAAGGAAGAGGGTCCTTCCTCCACTAAGCAGAGCTGGATCTCCACAATGAAAGTCCACAACTCCAGAATTAAGAAACTACCAGCATGTATTATCAAAATGAAACTATTACATCAGAGTTCTGGATCAAATCCTACAGCATAACATTGCTTTCTCTCTTCCCTCCAATACATCAGAATGATTACATATTTATACATAAAATGATCTCAGGAGAATGAGAAACCGAACCCCAACTTTTGATCCGTAACAGCTGGAACACGGTCGTAACTGCTAATAACTTTGAAACCGGCCGCAACAGTAAATCGAGGAAACACATGCTTAGAGAACTAGTTGTATATCTCAAACCGTAGCTTTGTTTGGCGATTTCCTCGCGAGTCAAGTAATTGGGGCCGTTACGCACAAAACCCATGTCCCGGATTTGTAATATTCTTCTCCATCTACAAGAAACCTGAGACACAAATCACTGTGTTCTTATCTGACACACGTTTTTGGTTGAGGTCGTTTGATCATGAGCTGGAGGCTACTCTGTTGGACTTGGGCATGAATTGAAATCATAAATCCACATAATTAATCATAAGATGAAACCATATTGTGAAATATCCATGTGAACGTGTGCTAGCATGCCAACTTTGGAGGCTTAAACCATGGTTGCTACAGCTGCTAATATGAACAATCACTCCATAAACCATCATTAGTAAAATTATGCATAAGAGTCTTCAATTCATCAAAAATAAAGGAAAATAATCATGATTAAACACTAAAGCATCAATAAGATTAATATGGCATTTCTCGAGCAGTTACAGTAAATCGATGGAAAATGGAATGATAAATGGGTGATAATAGGAAGAAGATGAATGAAATAAGTAATGAAATTAGGGACAAATCCGTGACCCAACATCTCCCCCAAACTGAACTTGTTGCATGTCCTCATGCAACCCAAAACCTGTGTAGCATCCAAACTAGAAGACTCATTCAACTGTTGCTTTCATTTTACCATGCATAGTGACCATAGGCAAAAGAGTTGCAGCCGAAAAATTGGCAAGTTTAATCGGTGGAGTAACAACTGTTGAAAATGGGCAAATCTGGCGGAGTAACAGCAGTAGATAGGACAAATATGGCGGAGTCATAGCTGTGCGAAAAAGGCGAAATGGATGAAAAATAGTGTGGAGTCACAGCTGCAAAAATTGGCGGAGTCACAGCTGTGCGAAAAAGGCGAAATGGGTGAAAAATAGAGTCACAGCTGCAGAAATCGGCAGAAATGGCCAAAAGTGGCGGAGTCACAGTTGTGTGAAAAAGGTGAAAATGGTCAAAAGTGGAGTCACAGTTGCAAAATTTGGCGGAAAGTTTAGCGAAGAATTTAGCGGAGTCCCAGCCATTTAGCAGAGAATTTGGCGAAGTCACAACTGCCAGAATAGGGAGATGGACAAAATCGGAAGAGTTACAACTGGTGTTGCAACAAACTTCTTGAACTAATATCTCCCAAAATACAAATTGGGTTTGGCTGAAATTTTAAATATCAAATGCTACGTCAATGGATTGCACCTTGAATAAAGATTTCAAAACCCTATTTTGGTGGATGTTAAGTGCAAAAACAGTCAAGATAAATGAAGCAGTAAGCAACAATGATGATCCATGAAATAATGAACTAGAAATTTAATTAATCTATGAATATACCATTGTTGGTGCACAAAAATCCTTCTCCCCCAAACTGAATGCAAAGCATGTCCTCATGCATCATTTCGTGATAATAGAGTTGGAGAATAATGTATGATTCAATTTGCAATCAAAGAATATTTGTAGTGTCCACATGCATAAAAAATCCCAAATCTGGAAACAACAACCTTCAAGCAAAATGCCATGTTCTGGTGTATGTTTGAGCGAAAAGGAAACCATGAGGTCCATGATGATCCATATGTGGGGGCTTAGAGTAATCTCAGCTTACTATTTGTTCACAATAGCTTCAAAGATATGTGCCAGTGAACCATGCAAACAAATCAAAGAAATCATACCTCCATTTCCACCTTGCTTGTATGCAAGTAGGTTCTTATGTAAGACTGGCTTCTATAGGCTTCTACAACAGCTTGTTCTACTGTAGGTTCTTGTGGCCAGCCTATCATATTCTCCAATAATTTTCTTAGCATGTGTATCAGTTGCTTTATTTCTTCTCATTGTTGGTTTTTATGTGGCAGTAGAGCATCTTTTCTTACCAACTTTCTTCTTCCATTAATTTGTAGGCTCATGCATGTGTAGAGTGGAATGCTTCTTGGGTTGTTCTTTCTTGTGGATCAACAACAACATACCTTTTCTACCCGCTGTTGGTTCTTGTGTGGCAGCAGCAAGGCATCTTTTCATACTTGGATATTGGGAAGGACTTAGATGTTGGGAAGGACTTGACTTGGATGTGCATGAAGTGGAATGGAGAGAGCTTCAGAATTGCATGGGAAAGAATAGGGAATGGATGGACAAAATATGGTATGATTATGACAGGTAATGAAGATTGTATAGAAATTGGAAATAGAAATGAAGAATGCATAGTGGTTTTCATGACATTTTCCTAAATCTTTAATGAATAAAAAACTCATGCTATTTTACCTCAAGTGTTACCTCAATGGAATCTTTGATTGGCTTGGATGGAATGATGCTGGAGCAATGTAGGTCGATCTGATGCTGAGAGATGTGGCTGAGAGATGAAACAAATGAGGAATGAATCCAATCCGTTGTCTGAATGAGTAAATGTACTGGCTGCATGCAAGGATAGGACCCCTGCTCCTCTTTATTCATGAAATTAACTGCTGAAATAAACTAAACCAAAATTAAGGAAAATTTGAACTCCAATCCCGCTATAAATGCTACAAGGCTACTGCAAAATGCTGGAAATCTTCATCTTCATCCCACCTAATGGTACAGACCTATCCACATGAATAAATTTTGCTGAAGTCGAATGTGAAAAAGTCTCATTGGATTACCAACCACTGATGACTGTTGTTAACCAATGTGAGGCTTTCCACCAATAATGATAGTGGGAGCCAAGGTACCTTTGATGCATCCTTTCAGATGTGGATAAATTTGTTGTTGACAAACCCCCTGTAGGATCTAACAATCAAGAGGCATTGGTGTATCCTCACTACTGTTAGCGAGAAAGTTTGTCATTGAGGCATACAAACTTCAAGGAATCAATAAATCTCTTATCTTGAACTCAAAAAATGTGTTGATGTCGATGAGTCAAGATTGTTGGAAGGGAGGCCTTAAGGAATCCCCCATCAATCCAACATGAGCATAGGACAAATTATTTGAAGAAATAGATATGAAATATTTTCTCGAACAAGTAGGCTTTATTGGTAAAATGAAAAGGATAGGAGGTAACTCGGCATGTAAGAGAGATGAGAGACATTATCCGTGGGTTCGGTGTGAGTGGAGTGGATAGTATGGGAGTGATGAATGGAGCAGAAATTCATGGAAGTGATGGAATGGTGGAGGCAAGAAGGAAATGTATGGGCAATCATGGTGTTGGTGAATGAGGATGATGGGAAAAAGGTCTTTTTGGGAGGCTTCCTTAGTAGCAATTAAACTTGACTTATGAAACATTGGTATTTGTATGGTTTGCACATTAATATCTCCATTTTTTTTATGTGCTCAATCCATTTGCAATTTGAGAAAAAGTCTTGAAGAGTCACTCGTGCATGCATTGACCTTCTTCTTCTAAGGACTTGCAAAAACCTAGCACTTTCCTGCAATAAAACATGAGATGATGGAAGAAGACAGGTGATTGGTCTCTCTTCACCCAACAAATATGTAAAACAACAACAAGCAATTACTTATAAAACAAATCCAAAGAAAAAAAATGAACGAAGCAAAATCTACTTTATACCTGCGGGAGAGAGATGGCCATCTAGAGTCACCAATAGTATTTCGATCATAACTTCTTCATTCCTTGTCTGATTTGAGTGATTAAAAATCCAAATGAAACTGAATTCATAGATCTATGTCCATTATAAACAGGTTTTTAAAATTCTATGTAATGAAATTCCAAATTGCTCAGTAACAACCTGCCTAACAAGGTGTTTTTCGAATTCTGGACTAGACCAACAGTCACAGTTTTAGGCATAACTTTTTTCGTTTGATAACGGATTGGTGTGATTCCAATTGGAGGTGAAAGTGGATTCACATATGTACCCCCAATAGAAACAATTTTTTAATACAATAAGAATTTATGGTTCAAATATGCCAATGAACAACTGAGAAAGCAGAGTTTTCTGAGTGCAGATTTATGACAGTCAGTTAGTATTTTGGTCATAAGTTTGTCATACAATATCAGAATTGAGTGATTAAAATTGTGTTGTAAACTAGATTCATAGGGTAATATACCAATGAAATATGTTTTCTATATCTATCCTATAAGCCATCCAAAAAGTGATTGTCCCAGCTCTGTTCCTAAGTTGCCTGGTAGACACCCTGTTAGTATTTTGACCATAACTTTTTCGTTTGATGCCCAATCTCAAAAATTCAAATTGTTTTGGAAACTAGATTCAAAGGGCTACTTAGGATGTAAATATGTTTTAAAAATAATCCCATTTGATCTCCCAAAAATGGACTGCCCCAACTGTGTTTTAGTAAAAATTTCAAGTCAAAATTCCACAAAAATCCAATAAATGAAATTTGACTCCCAAAAAGTGACCAGAATAGGTATGAATGTTTCTAATGATGTAAATTTAAATAGAACACACATACATACAAAAAATTTCAAGCATGGAGTACCTAGATTGACTTACATAGTGTGTTACAGCTACAGCTGCAACTCTTAAAAAATGATATAATGTTGAAATAAAGTCTGTGTATTTTTATGGATGTGTTATATAGAAATACAAACTAAACAAATACCATGATGATCGCATAAGTTTCAAGCTTGAATGTTTCCATAATCGTTTAGCTCCTTTTCCATGGATTCTTCATTCACCAATGCTTCCTTCCTCTCATCAACTTCTTGAAAAAGAGAGATTAGTAATATGGGTGGCTCTTACTGCACCATGTGTCCAAGAGTTCTGATTCAAAACAAAATGATACTATCTATGCATCCTAGATCTAAGTGAAAAAAAAAACTCGAATTTTATTTATTTACAATGTCCTACACTACTTGGAAATAACAAAATCTTCTCAAGTGTAGGAGAACTTCCAATGGAGCCACTTTCGAAGAAATGACTCAAGTACTCTCATACTCCCAACAGAAAAATATAACTTTATGAATGATAGGATATGAGAGGTCAACTTCCCTTGAAATGATGGTGCCGAGAATTGGTGAAGTAAGGAATGATACTGCAGTTTGATAACAGATTGAAACCAAGCTTCAATATAGTCTTTGTTCCCTTGATTTCTCATGGTTGTTACACCATGAATCTCCTTAGTAAACTGATCTTCCTGATTGCATAAGAGATTCAAATCTAATGATGTGAAGGATGCTTTTGGTTCCAATGTCCGTTCATCAGATTTGTTGATCTTGTTAACTTGTTGATGATCATAAGAAACTTCACTTCCAAGTCTTGGATTTAAAACATGTTCAGGCCTCGTATGGATTTGTTGCAATAGTGCACAATCTTTTTGCAGCAGTGTAAATGAGGTAGAACATGAGGGAAATGTAGGAAAATTTTGCAATTCAACACTGTAAGCATACTGTACTGCTTTATTATGGTTAGGGTGGAGGGTGGATTGTACAGGAAATTGTGTTGGATACCAAGGAGTTTGATGAGAATATAGATGTGGCTGATGTAGAGGATTGGTTTGTGAGGATGATCTTGAAGGACCAAGTTGTGTTGCAGCATGAGGGAAAGTTTCCATCTAATCATAAGATAGGCCATTCCAACCTTGTGGATAAGGTAGGTAAGAGTTAAATTGAGGCTGCAATAGCTTCCATGGTGGAGGAGTATTCAATGATTGAGTATGAGAGTAAGGAAATAGAGGGATAGAGTTTTGAACCATACATGTAGGCCACGGTTGCCATGACTGTTGCAACGAGTTGGCTGCAACTCCCAGATCTCTTTTATATGTTTCTTTCATCCTTGGTAAGGAGGGACAACGATCTGTGGAATGATTCAAGTCACATATGCCACAAATTGTGAGACTATCCAAAGGACAATCTATTGCAATATGTTTCTTCTGGCACTGAGGGAAAACTATTTCTTCAAATTCCTCATGCTTTTCCTTCACCTGCAAAACACCCAATTGTGAATTTAGTGAACCATTGATATCAGCATTAGAATTTTCAAATAAATTACTGATTTCAGCTCCCATAACTCTTGTTCTTGTAGCAGATTTCAAAGATTGAAAATAAGGATTACTAGAATTCTTACCAGTCTTGAAGTTTCCTCTTGAATACCTTCTACATAACTCACAAATATCATCATATGCTAACTGAAATACATCACCTGTTCCCATCAAATTTAAGATTTCTAAGGATTCATCTTGGATTCGCTTGAGTAGAAGTGTTTTTAAGGTCTCTTTCCCCAGTTGCCTTTGTTTTGATCGTTGAAGGTTGTATTGAAAGCGTTCAACATATTCCTCCAAATTCTCTTCTTCCGCTTGCGTCATTCCAAAGATATCTTCATTGACCCTCCAATAATCTTGGTACCTTTTCAAGAATACATGTTTCATGTCTTCCCAAGTTTGTATACAATTCCCACCGAGGCTCATGAACCATCGGAGGGCTGTTCCTTTTAGAGTAAGGGGAAACAAATTCAACTTTTGATCATTAGAACAATAACCATATCCTCTACAAAGTACTTCAAATTGAAACAAAAATACATCAGGGTCTTCATTTTCCAAATCGTGAAATTTTGGTAGAACATGTGGGGGAATGCTTTTCGTTGGTGCCACTCCTCCTGAATCTCTGATGGAAAATTCGAAGGTAACAACTTCTGCATCTTTCTTACCTGCCATCTCTTCGTTAAATTATTCATGTGCTATCCTGAGGCTCCTCCTTTGAATGTTCCTGCCAACTTGTTAGTATGATGGATGGTGCTTACAACACCACTAAGGGGGATGATAAGATCTACGATCCAAAAATTGAAAATGAAATAAAACTAAATGCAAAGAAAGAAAAAGAAAAAAAAACACACTCAAAGCAAATTCAATAAACTGAAAAGTAATCATGCACCCTACATGCTCTACTTTAACAATGCATCTACAAAACAATGTCAGATGTACTTTTGCACCATTGATAACTTCCTCGACAACGGCGCCAAAATGTTGGGTAGATTAATTGTCTAATTAATTAAACAACTGAAACTCCCAAACATAAATTATCAACCCGAGGAAGTCTTTTATTTCAAAGCTATCGTGCAAGATCTATGCAAGCACAATTTCTACCTGACACTGTTTATCTATTGGTATGAAATCAAAACTATTTGTAAACTAGATCACACCTCAACCTAAATATAAATCAAACCTCAACCTATTCATAAAATCAAATTGTAAATCTAATCACACTTCAAACAAAATCAATTCTTATGAAGCAAGATCTAATTGCCTAATCTAAAAGAAATGATATGTTGGCCAACGATCTATCAAAAAGAAATTAACATAAAAGCAACTATGATAAATCTAATGAATCAAAGCATTAATTGAATAATAAACAAACCTACAAAATAACAATCAACACTATCAGCATTTGCTCAGGTAAGAGGGCCCTTCCTCCACTAAGCAGAGCTGGATCTCCACAATGAAAGTCTACAACTCCAGAATTAAGAAACTAGCAGCATGTATTATCAAAATGAAACTATTACATCAGAGTTCTGGATCAAATCCTACAGCATAACATTGCTTTCTCTCTTCCCTCCAATACATCAGAATGATTACATATTTATACATAAAATGATCTCAGGAGAATGAGAAACCGAACCCCAACTTGTGATCTGTAACAGCTGGAACACGGCCGTAACTGCTAATAACTTTGAAACCGGCCGCAACAGTAAATTTGGGAAATACATGCTTAGAGAACCAGGTGTGTATCTCAAACTGTAGCTTTGTTAGGCGATTTCCTCGCTAATCAGGTAATTGGGGCCGTTACGCTCAAAACCCATGTCCCGGATTTGTGAGAGTCTTCTCC